>BACB01006097.1:0-18551 GCA_000338015.2 Ganoderma multipileum BCRC 37180 | reverse complement strand
TGTAGCTCTCCTCGGCTCCTCGGCTCCTCCTCGTCGCTGGACTGGAGACAGGCGTCCAGCTTCTGTCATCCTTTCTCTGGGTCACCGCACTCAACGGTCGCAGCACCTGTCTCTTCCACGCTACTGGAGTTGAGGCCCCCACTGAACCCTTCACTCAGCCAATCTCCCTGGATCCCCCCCATCTGTCTGCCATGACTCCAACTACGGCACCGCCCGCTGTGCCTTCTGCCCATAAACCCCCGGACGTCCACCTCTCCCCCATAGCGGCGTATGATGCTCCGTACCTGAGCACGTCGCCTCCTGTTAAGCGAGTTCTATGCTTCTGTGAGTTCGGAGTCGCCCCCAACATCACGATGCACACAGTGCTTTCCCGCCACATACTACGGGCTCAAGGCTGTGGTGTCATTGGACAAACCCGGAAACCACGGGGCTATAATGTCATAAAGCCCTGACTCTAGATAGTTCACCTTGTTTGGTCTTAAGCGAGCGGATTCGGAGGCAAGTCAACTGAAGAGGATTCTGGACCCGGTGAGGTGAGTGTTACGTTTCTTTTTTTTCGTGGATACCGCTCCTCATGCGATGTTTGAACGAAGAGGACGATCGGAGGAGCTGATCCATTCAGCTACTATCACGTCTGCACGCGTCCTGGAACCGCAATACCGACCATCGTATATCGGATTGGCCGTCAAGCTTTCAGGTCCGATCTGGTACCTTTTGCTGTCTTTCCTTTCCCATTCAATGCGCTGTCTTCTCTCAATCAATTCGTTTTGCTGTTACGGCCTGAATCCGCCTCATATCCCCAAAGAAGTACGTGTCCGTTCGACTACATTCGCTCCCTGCACGCTCGTGACACCAGCTCCCAGATCTGCTCCCACCCCCATCAACTTGTGACGTCCCTCCAGCTCAGAGTCTGCCTTTGACGCCTAGCAAGCAGCAGGTATTTGATCCGCTCGTACTCTCGCCGCTCAATACATCTAACGTTTACGTCTTTACCCAACCCCATGCTCAAAGCTATATCGGAAGGGGGGATCATCCATGGCGCTAGTCTAGCCGACAGCCCCTACTCTGGCCCCATAATCGCTTCCTCATGGTGTCCCCCTCCTCAATATCGTCTTTGATCGATTTCCTTGTCTGGATCGTCTCATGTGCCGCCGTTCAACTACGTGTCCGAAGGCATCGGCCCTGTACCGGCAATGGTCCATCGAGTTAGTGACCCTCCGAGAACGCGTTCTCGCCCTGTGTTTGCTTTCCAGACCATCCGCCGAGCGCGTTCTATGTTTACCTTCGGCTGGAGACACTCACAGCACTGACCCGCCGCCGGCCGTCGATGCTGGGGTCTCTCCGCACACCGTGCACGAGTTCCTTGATCTCCGCGACGACGTCGAGGCCGTCCTTCCCGATCGACCCCAAGGAGACCCGACCGGGCGACGAGCCGGAACCCGCTCGGCGACCCCGTCTCCCTCCGAAGGCGTGCTCCCGGTCTCTGTCGCGTTCAACTCGGACGGAGCTCGCTCCTGCGTGCTCAACGGTGGCGCAGTTGAGCAGCGCGAACTGTTTCAGAGGTCGAGAAGAAGCTCCGGGCCCGTCGCGATCGCATCGAGGACGGGGCTGCGCTCAAGGGTGCGCACATGCCGCCTGCGGGGGCCCGCGGGCACGGTGTCGCCTCCGAGGACGGTCAACAACTTGTCGTCTCC
This sequence comes from Ganoderma multipileum BCRC 37180, assembly GCA_000338015.2. Lineage (NCBI taxonomy): Eukaryota > Fungi > Basidiomycota > Agaricomycetes > Polyporales > Polyporaceae > Ganoderma > Ganoderma multipileum. Next base: position 16,857 of record BACB01006097.1, on the reverse strand, counting down.
GTCCAGAGCGCGCCACACTGCCACAGGGCGCAGGCTCTTTCGCGAGCTGGTGCACCGCCACGGAGGGCGCGCTGGACCGTAAAGGACTTCCGGAACGTCGAGGGCGGCACGCTGCCGTTCGGGATGTTGGTCATCCTGGACAAGAGGGCGCTGCTCGTGGCAGACTGGGGCTTGGGTTCGACATCCTGGATCTCGGTGGGGGAGCAAGCGGAACGCGGCGCAGCATGCTCGCGAGCCCGTGATATCTCGCTTTCGACCTCAGGGGTGGGGCTGCATCTAGCTCCACAAGCAACAGGCTTTCCGCGCAACTACTGTGCTGGTCGCCGGCCTCGCACGGCGGCTGGCGCGTTGTGGTTCTGCCATCTCCCGTCATACGCGCAAGTCATCAATCTCTGCCTACGCTCTGAGCGGGACGTGCTGTATTTATCTTGTGTTTCGACCGATTGCGCCCTTCTTGGTGTACAGGGAGCTGACGGTTCCCATGCGAGGCCACCGTGGATGGGCTTTTCGAGTCTTAGCCGCCGTGGAACTTGGCGGAACAGTGCATGCTTTTGTATCGCTCTACAATAGATGTTGCAGCACAGTGATAATAAATACGTTGTGGAAGTTACATGATCGATCGAACCAAAGCCTGACATCCACTCCTAACTACGACCGAAAGACGTTGTGGGTGCTTCGCCCCACAGATTCTTAGTGTCGGGCCGCGTTTCCGTCCTCTATAGTACCTCGTCGACATCCGTCAGCATTTCCTTCTGCTAAAGCCGACGCGCCTGAGACACCTTGGTCGACACATCCGGCTCAGGAAACGACCTTCCGTCTTGAGACGAGCGTTTTGATCGTGATGTACCTCAGATCGTACCTGTCGCCGACGGTCGGTCAAGATTAGTGAGTCTCGGCCCTCGGGAAATAGCCGATCCATATCAATCGCCACTCACGAGCTAAGCAGAGTATGCCGCCCTGGAATTCGAAGGTTGACCAGGCTCTGGGCTCTGGGCGGAGGAGGGCGTCTCAGGGATGGCTGCCCCCGCCCCCAAGCCCATCCCCCGCAACCCTAGCTCCTGTAAGCCGTCAATCGTCGCCTCATCGTCCATATCGGTCAGGACCGAGGCGACGTGGATGGGGTGAGCGAACGGCGCGATGAAGGCCGGCAGGCTCTGGCTTGATTGCGCCCCAAACTCGAGCACCGTCGAGGCCATGCGCTCTCGCACTCGGGAGGCCGGAACGGAAATTGACATGGATGCGTTGGTAGCGTCGAATTCGCGGAGGGAGAGCATGAAGCGGCAAACGAGGAGCGAAGTTATGCTGGGATGATGGTGACTTTCGGGAATTTGAAACGGAATGGGTGGCGTAGGAACTTACGGATCATAGAACAGGTCTAGGAGCCCGTCCGCATTCAAGACCGAGGCTGCCTAGAGAGAAGGAAGAGAGAAAAGGAAAATCGTGCCATACGCGATTTCTGGTTCAGCGACGTACCGACGACGTGCTCAGAATGATGTCGACGATGTATAAGGTCGCAAGAAACCTGAGGATTTTGCCATTAAACCACAAGGTCAAGGGTAACGAGTAGTTAGCCTCACAAGAAATATAAACTACCTAAATCGCATATTGTGTGAGATACCAATGCGAAGGCCTATGAGACGACTAACCATTGTAGAAAAGGAGAGAACTGACGGTCTTCCCAAGTTTGAGCCCCTTCCAAATACGATATGACTGGCAGGTGTACCACCAGGTAATACCGATGACGAGTAGCTCTGCTGCAAGCTGCGAACTGCGGAAGAGGATGATCACTATGGGTCGTGAAAGTGAGCAGTACGGAAATATGCAGGATTGATCTGCGCACCACTACGAAGGATTATCAGCTCATCAAGATCGCCACGCAGGATGGAAGGCGTCGAGGTTACCTCGTAGAAAACACCGGAGATAGAGAGTTTGAATTGCTGCAATTGTACGGACTGGGTAGGTTCGAAGGATCTAGATAGATAGCTTCGATCTATTTGAAACTGTACTTCACCAACAGCATCTATCAGCGATGTTCAAAACACTCACAATGGTAATCACTGATGGTGGGAGCGCGAGAAGGATGATTAAGAATGCCAGCCATTTATTCCTGTTCGAAAGCGCATATGCACGCAGGACAGAGAAGGCTGGGACCAATCTGGTTTATTGTATGAATGTTTTCCGATGGAGCGTCAAACGCACCGCTGAATGCCGTTGTACCCAGTATCTGGGTTGCGATCTGAGCCCATACATTTGCTGCACAACTAATGTTGGAGGAAGAGATGTAAGTTTTGATAAACATGCACTTGACGACGACTATCTCACACCTCTATACATTTAATAGTAAGTTTATGTCTGGAAAAAGTGACGGCAAGATTGCGTACTGCATCTGACATCGGATAGATCGTCGCCATACCCAGGAAGATGTTTATGAGCGCTGTATAGCGACTGAGACCGTATAGAACCGAGGAGGCCGTGAGTCCGGAATGCCAGTTCCAAATGAAACTGACCTCCCTGCCGAAGCACAGAAGCCAGTCATAGACGAGGAATGCTACAGACGAAGTTTAGCACGATGAAATTTCGAAACTATAGGTTGTGAGAATGCACTACAAGTAGCAATGTCACAATTGATAGACGTATAGCTAGAAATCCGAAGTTAGCAGTGGCGTCAGGTCCCTCGCAAACGGGATTAAAGCTTCTGCTAGACTTACAGACTCGAGACCTCCTGAACACTGGTTTGAATTGCGGACATGGCGCCCAGTGAGAATGCGGTTGAGACGGGGTGAGGACGATTTGTATGAGGGAATGGGGTGGTGGGATACTTGTATGTCCCTCCGAGGCGCCAGACTCTGGATTCAACTGAAGATGTGTCAGTAAACACGGTGTTTGCCACATGAGGACCAGGCATAGAAACAGACTAGTGACTCGGACGTGCTATGAACGCTGCCCTGCCATTGTTTATTTTTTCCCAGTCCGGTGCGCAGTGGGCCACCGCAGAAGCCGTCTTCGCACCAATTGGGATAAAGGTTCCCTGAATCCGCCAGGGAATGGTGGGACGTGTCCGAAGTAGGCTGGTATGACAACCTGACCGGCTTAATGTCAGTCAACTCGTATTCGGCGACTTCAGAGCATACACTTTACTGTAGTCCTGTTCAAGTTCCTACATCGCTCGATGGTTGCTGGACCGTGTTGCTAGGGCCTCGGCTACAGGGCGCTATGAGTCGGCAATTGCCGGGTCTCCAGGGACTGCGGTCCCCCCACTGCATCTCTTTCCACACTTCTATCAGTTTGTCCATGAAACCCGCTCTTTTTTCGCATTCATGGTACCCGTATGTGCCGCTTGGCCCTCGTCACGGCCTTTAGAGGGGCTCCATACTCCAGCGCAGCACGACTTATGTTGCGCCGCCCGAAGCCCGAGGTGTGTCCCAACAAACACTCCACTCAGCGATTCCTCCTGTATGCGTCTCACCTCCCATCCTTTGTACCTCCACGACAATAGTCGTACGAGAAGCTTCTGTGGAAACCCTCTGGACGGCGGTCCTCGGCGCCATGCCTCAATCCGCCGTAGCCGCTCCTCGGACGCGGCGCATTCTACACGGGGTTCGAGGAGCCAGCCCGGCTCATATCAATATCAAACGGATATCGTCGCTCGATAGTATGCGCACCCGTTTATTAGGTGAGCTCTATTCTTTTGTCGATCCGAGGTCGTCTTCAACATTGCGATACATGTCCTGCCTCCTCTACCCCGTAGAACCTCCGCTTGAGCCCGTGACGCCATTCAGAAATCCTGACTGTGACGCCACTACGGGACGATTATCCCTCGATGTCGGGTACGAACCCCCCCCCCCCTCAAACGAGCGCATTAGGGCCGAATTGACGAAAGGGAGTCACGTATCCAGTCTGGTGAGTCTGCCTTCGTTTCCCTATCGACACGGCTCCTTACGTTACGTTTCGACGAAGCAGCAGCTCTCATAATGGTGATGAACGCCGTATCTCCATCGGACTGCGGCGAGCCCGATCTTTATGCGTCCGAGAACTGCGATGTCAACTACGATATGTCGAGATGGCCATCCCGCTCCGATCGCGAGAGTGGCAGGACTTCGCGACGTCCTCATGCCCTTCGCTACCCCCTCCTGTCCTTTCCTCTTTCCAACGGCGTCTTATCCTCTGGACCCAATCCCCGGGATGCACACAGGTCGAGTTCACCCGGTTTCCGCGAGGAACCAAGCATCCATTCGATTACAGCCTCTCCCTTTATACTTTCAAGGTCAGCGCCAAGAGCTGTCATCATCATCCTCCGACTTGAAGTGTTACTCCCGCTAAGGGTCCACCCTGTCTAGCCGGCGAGGGGCTGCCATTCGATCCGCTTTCTCACTCGCCACCCGGTGATTCTAATGTTCTCGAGGATCCTTACCTTTCGGGCAGGAAGTTCTCCACGGACGATACGTTCATGACGGAGACGAGCATCATCCAGGGCTCTAGGCTAGACAGCAGTCCCTACCCGCCGCCCATAATCGCTGCTTCATGGCGTCCATGTTTGGGGCCCAAAACTGTCCTCCTGATCGGTCCTCCGGGCACAGATGGTCGTTCTCCGGCGCTTTAGGACGAATCCCGAGGCGTTGGCCTCGCCAGGTCGACCTCAGAGGGCCCCTTTCCCCTACCTATTTTTTGCTTCGCCAACCACTGATGGGGCGCACTCCGGCTCCGCAGTTGGCTGAAAGGTCCGTTGTTCCACAGGCTGCTATGTTCGTATTCCTCCGCCGGACATCTGTGATATTCTTGACCGCCACGACGACATCGATGCCTGGTACGAGAACGACCATGCGCAGCTAGACGACTTGTTCGCTGCTCTAGACTTAGACAGCCACCGGTCGCTGCGATCGTCGTCTCCCTCGACTACCCTTGCGGCGGGACAAAACCACACGGCGACTGCGTTGCAGGGCAGCAACGCCACTGGCGACCATGCTGCCCTCCAGTATCAGATTCTCCAGCCATAACACAGACGCGAGCTCTCTGCGACCCGCGTTCGACGCGGGATGGGCTCTACGGCGCTATCGCCCCAGTTACCTCCCGTACACCTCTACAACTCCGCGAGCTCTTCGCGCGACTTATGCCTCGTCTGCCCATCTCCCGAGCGCCTGGGACTCGGACTTGCCTCGCACGTTGGCTTGCATGCCGTCGCACAACGCTTCTCGTCATCTCTTCTCCGACCTCACGCCCCATACACACCCATCGACGCTCTCGGCACGGCGTGCTCTTGCTCACCTTCGTAGTCCACTGCGGAGGATCACAGCATAGTTGCCAAGCACTGTCAGCCACTCCAAGCTCTTGCGCCACGCATCGTCGTACGTCGGAGAGCGCGCCCGCCCAGGCACCAGTGTTATTCCTTGCGCCGTCCCCCGAACTCGCAGTATCCTGGCCTACGGCGCATACTCGCTATGAGTTGGGGCTATCTGACGTCGTCCCCACGAGTCTCGCTCGCTCCGCGTTCCCCGTACCTTGCATGCATGATGCAAGATACCGCGCAGGCCGCGCCATCGATTTAGAGGGTTCCCGGATGGCGTTGTATGCGAAGCGTGCGAGCATGTTCTTCTGAAGGGAGTTATGGGGGTTGCATGTATGCGTTTCTCCGTACTCGTACGACTCGCAGTGAATGGACGCGATTTTGTCGCTGCGTGTATTCGAGCTCGTCTTTACAATCTGATGAACTGCACAAATGTCGACCGATTTAACTGCGAGACAACCACGGTCGATAGCAAGCGCAAGGGGAGATCACAAGTACCATCTCCCACTCTAGAAGCTCGACCTGACCTGGACAGGCATTGAGACAACGCGCTGGGTGGTGGGTACGAGCCGAGCATGGTGACGTCGGACAGTTACGGCCGTGTCACCCCAACATTCTCCAGGCCAGCTTTTGTTCCTCCGACGACACGCCGTTGGGCACCGAATCCTGGCGGGCGTGCCTTTGCATGTTGCCTATGGCCTGACGACTCGCGGGAATCGTTGCACGAATGGTTCTTTCGGGTGATCTACATAGGCCTATCCTCGGGTTCCGAAGAGGCGCGGGCGCTGCGCTCCTTCTCAACTTCCTCCCCTCGGCGTGGTCCGTGTTCTCTCTTTCGACGCCTTCCAGCATCCTCGCTTCAGCGACCCAAACCTAGGCCGCGTCTTATACCCGCATTCCCGTCACTGCATCGCTGCCCCACATCCGCCGCCCAGCGAGCGGGCCAATCCGGTTCGACAATGCATTTACAGCGGCCCCACGTAAGGATAGATAATCAGAGCATCTATGTTTCATACAATATTCCACGGCTACAGCAGATACACCACGACACATTCGACACAGTACCTGTGCTGACGCTGACGGTCAGCCTGCTGGACCATATAATAAAGCAAGCAACTCACCCATAGGAACTGCGACACTTTGTGAGCTACACCGAACATAGCCCAGCATCGTCCGAGCGTCGACCAGAGGCCGGACTAGTATGCTCGTGGGATCACGTGGTCCGACCGGGCGCCACGGCATCTATTTCTCGCCGTTGGGATCCTTCGTCGTCCACTACGTCGGCATCCGAGAGTTCGTGAAGAGCTGGGTCGACATGTACGGGGTTGGCGAAGGACGCAATGAAGGGTGGGAGGTTCTCGCTAGCCGGTGCTCTGAACTCGAGCACCACCGAGCCTGCGCCGTGCTCTCGGAGCTGAGACTCTAGTCCCGGAAGCGTCATGGACGCATGGAACGTGTTGTCGAATTGACGGATCGCGAGCATGAAGTGGCACACGAGAATGGAGGTTATGCTGGGACAGAGATGAGATATCAGGACTCAGCACAAGAGGCGGGGAGCGGGGAACGGAGGGGACGTACGGATCGTAGAATATGAGCATGAGGCTGTCTGCGTTCAAGACCTTGGCTGGGACCTGGAGCGAAGTGACAGATAAAGATGGTGGTGTATGTAACCTCGGTCGAAGGACATACCGGCGCCGTCGTGAAGATGATGTCAAGGACGTACAACATCGCGAGAAACCTGAAAAGTTCGGGATGAGCCACCGAAATCGTAGTACCACGAGGGATAAAGCGCACAAGAAGTAGAGACTTCCTAGTCGCAGTGATAGCATCAGTCAGATAGGGACGCAATAAGGGTTTGTGGGGTGACTCGCCGTTGTAAAGGAGGAGAGAACTGATCGTGTTTTGGAGCTTGAGGCCCTTCCGGATGCGATACGACTGGTATGTGTACCACCAGGTAACACAAATTACAAGCAGCTCTGATGCCAGCTGCGATGCTCGCACAACATTGGTCGCTAGTGATAAAAGTGAGCACGGCGGAAACCTGACAGATGAACGTCCTGCACACCACTGAAAGGAGGGGTGAGTTTGTACGCGTCGTCGAAATGGATGCGAGTTGCTAGACATACATTATAGAAAGTGTGGGCGATATCGAGGCCGCCGCGTTGCAGTTGAAGGGGCTGGGTAGATTCTCGGGGGCGACATGTGTGGATTGGATCTGACCCCACCAAACAGCTCAGCGACCACCACCGCAAGTCGAAGTACAACTGAAAACGCTCACGACTCACGATGGCCCTTACTGTCGGTGGTAGTGCCAAAACGACGATGACGGCCACCAGCCATGGAGACCTGTTCGACAGTGCGTATGCGCGCAGCGCGGAGAAGGCTAGAAAACAGTAGGTATTGAGCATGTGAGCGACATGAAAATGAGCTTCACCGCCCACCGCTGACAGGAATCGGGCTCAGTATCGTGACGGCAATCTGGGTCCATACAGTCGCCCTGCAACTTTTCAGGGGGTCGGAATGAGAACAGCAGTAATGCATTCAATACAATGGTGGCTTGTTACCTCTGTCCAAATATACTGGGGTGAATTCGTTGAAAATGAAAGCGACAGCAGGATGACGTACCCGGTCCGACATCGGAAAGTTCGTCGCAATCGCCACGAAGCTTTGTACGAGCATCGAGTAGCGACTGAGGGCGTACACCAATAAGGACCCAGTGACCTTGGAGTCCGAGTTCCATATGAATGTAACCTCCTGGTCCAAGGTCAGGAGCCAGTCGTAGATGAGAAGCGCTACGGCACGATGTTAGTATTGACCAGTGGGTGAAAGGCAATTAAGACGGCACCCGAAGCAGCATTGCCGCAATATGCGGTTATTTCGCTGTAGTCCGGCGGTTCGCGAGGAAATCAGCACGCATGTCATAGTGATCAAAGCTATGGCTAGACTTACAGACTGGACATTTCCTGTGCACTGACTGAAATCGCAGACATGCATGAAAATCTTGAGGGTGGCAGTTTTGGTGTGGGTAAGCCTTTGGTGTTACGCTTATATGTTGCGTGTACGATAGCGACCCTGGCGTGCTTTGAGACAGCTTTTGAAATGCTTGAGGAGGTATATCGTAAAGCGGATCGTGCTTCTTGGTGCTAGTCTACGGTGATACCGAGATCCCGCTGTGTACGCTTCGAAAGGCCCCCTAGCAGCTATGGAGCTCTGGACGCGTCAGGGACGGACGGGCGGAAACTCCTTCTATCCTCTCACCTTGAAGATTCCAATTGGTATATCGATACGCTTGGTGCATCATGACACCACACCGCTGGCTGGCTTGCGTCGTCAACTGAGGTTGGACAAGCGCACTGTAAGAAGATCCGGAATGCATCGCTAAATGCACTACTTGATAAAGAATAAACCTGGGCTAGGAATAAGGTTTCTTCAGAATTCGTTGGAGCCATGGTTGCAACGAACCTTACAGGCGATCGCAGTTGGGGGGATCGCTCACCGCCTGGGTGACGACCGCAACACAGACCCGGACGAGATAAACGACATGAGACTGAAATTCAAGTCGGTGCCGTCCCAATCGAGTCGACGTCTCCAATGTCCCTTGATGCCGTTAATCGGGTGAAACGGTAACTTTGACGAAATGCGAACTGAGAATTAACCATCAGACGCACAGCCCGCGAGAATCGAATCTAAGAGCGCACTACATAGGGGGCCAACCTCAATGGGCGATCCGTCTGGCGCCGACGCTATCGGAGGCCGCAGCCCGTATGACTCCCGTATGAAGGGCTCCCTGGTCGGGTTCAATATGTATGAAAGAAACTGAATCCACCATGACGGATATACCACGTACCTGTCATTTAGGTGTCTATTTTTGATTCTCCGCGTCTTACGACGCCCGAGCGGCGTTTCGAGTGAGAGAATACGCCCGTGCTGACCCACTTTCCTCGCCCACTTCAGCAAAAAGTGAGGGAATCGGGGACGCATTCGCGAGCTCACCGAGAGTGCCTGACGACTCGAAAAGTGACGGCATAAGAGGTTTTGCTTGCGAAATAGTGGCGTTCAGATGCCATAATAACTCAGTTGCTGGAGTTTGCACCGGTTTGAGAAGAGGAGGAGGATGCGCTGGAGTCGGGAGGCGACGCCGCAGACTGGTGCACTGGCTGGAGGCATTGACTCCGAGGCAAACCCTGAGCACCGCCGCCTGGCGAAGCGTCGGCAGTTGCCGCCCCACCGCATGGCAGCGCGGGCTTCGTCTCGAGCTTGTCTCGAGCCATTGGGCCCTTGGGCTCCAATTAGGCTCGCATTTCTCCTCCCTGTGCATCTACAAACCCGCTCGCTTTCCGCACATATGCCCCCAGTCTCACAGCGACACAGCGTCGCTCGCTTCTCACCGTGTCTACGAGCTTCACGACGATCTACTCGGCCACCACATCCACCAAACGTTGCCCAGCTCGCTCACGGCCACAAAACACGAACAAGCCCCCCCGGACCGTCGTACTCCATCTCGGGGAATAGACATTTGCGCATGCATCTAGGCGCGAAGATCAGCGGGTGATCTGGTTGCGGTACGTTCGCTCTCTGATGTCTTGCTTGGGCGCAAATGTCACTAAGATCCCCGATCAGACGATTTTCGGCAACCATGAAGGCGGTTTTTTTTGGCCGTGAAGCACAGGGGCCCACACCCGCTCGCTGTGTTAGCGATAATGATCCCCCGTCTCGTGAGTCCCTCTCGACGTTCCCTTCCAAGCCGCATCGCATTTACGTCTTCGTCCTACTTCACTTCCTCTCCTTCTTGCCTATGTTATCCCTCCCCGCGTCATCCTCTACTGCTCATCCTGCGGTTTAGGTGGCGGGTTCAAGGCCAGCGTGGGAACTCCCAGCCGATCGCTAAGCAGTGCCGCCCTGTACAGCACACGAAAGCAGCAGCGATCTTGGCCGCACACCCTTAGCCTTCCCGCCGCGCACTTGCCAACAAGCGGCAGGTACTGCTCCTCAGGCACGCTGTGCAGCGGGACCTCCGAAGACGTGAGTTCCATCAACTCCAGGCGTCGGAGGGCGAACACGTCGAGGACGGGCGGGGATAGCGCGACGTGGCTCAAGTACTGTACGCGGGCGCGGAGGGAATGCGGTGACCCAATGCTGGCCATCGATTGTCTCCTGGACCACAGCGTCGGCGAGGGCGGGTATGCAGTGGGAGTCGAGTGGCATGTTGGACACACTTTTTGGACCTACTCCCGGAATCTTCGTCGTCGTCAGACCTAGGAATCCTTTTCGCTCCGTCTCCATCTGTTTTTGACCGCGCAGAGTAGCGACAAACTTCTTGCCTACTGGCCCCTTCCCATATCCCCGCCCTTCTCGCATCCATTACGTAAGTTTTACCTCCTGGCGTTGAAGCTTCGGACTGATAATCCTTCTATCCGGATCTCTCAGAACGTGAGGCAGGACGTCGATCCCTACTTCAATGTTGTCTTTCCTCGACAGTTTTGTCTCCTCTGGGAGCAGCGCGCCAACCGCAGGACCAGAATGTTGACATGGCCACGTCAACCCGTTGCTGTGACGTCCTGGATCCTAGGCGGACTTTCTTCTATGTTTGCAGCTATCTAATGATACCAGAGCTGTCGATGCTACCTCTCTGGCCCTCTGCTTCTGCGACTCTCCCGACCCTTACGGCGATCCCGACGTTCACGATAATCAAATCGGCCGCTTTTCCGTGCTTGCACATAACACGGGCCGAGTCACTATGGTACCGCTGGGCACCGCCGCTCTCTCTCTCAACCATTCTCGCAGACCTTGAACACCACTTTGGCTGTATGACTGCGGCTTCGATCCGAAACAGGACTTCGACCACCACCAGCCCCGACATTGCGCATCCCGCTTCCGTTCGAAGCAACGATGGCTATGGCGGCCACGACGGCGCATCGAGGTGCCCTCGCATTCCCTGTATACTTTCCTAACCTGGATACTGTCCGTCACATCCGTTCCCGACAATGACAGTGCGATTTAACCTCCGCCGTCTCCCTATCACCGTGTCGTGTCCAGCCCACTTCATCTCGCGCGCTGTCCTAGTGCGCCTGCATTCGCTTGCCCGCACTGTATTCTTCGTACACCTTCTGCGGTCAATATCCTTTTCGCAAGGCAGACGTGCTTCGCTCGCAGTCCGCCTGCCAGCATCCACGGTCCTACCACGAAGTCGACTCGCGGTATACCATTTTCGAAGCTGTCACCATGGTGCGCATCTCTCTTGCCTCGACGTGTATTACCGTGGCGCAAAGGATTTGCATCCCTCTTCCGAGATGCCACGAGCATTTCCGTCACTTTGCTTCCACGCATACTTCACGCCGTATCCCCGTTCGTCTTTGGGACCGACTTCTCTCATACAATTCATCCATGAGGGGTACGGTACACACCGCTTCGACCCCAACCTCTATCGCCCGTCGCCGACTCTCCTTCCTCGTAATATGCTTGCCCTCGCAGAAGCGCTCAATTTGTCTTCGTATTCGCAGCTCACTATGTGACACGAATCAAAGCCCTGGTCTCCGTTTAGAGTCAACGTTGAGGCAGCGGACTGGTTGGTTGCACGATTGCTCGTTGAGTAGGCTTACTCTGTATCTACTTTCCGGCAGTCAGGCTACCAATCATAAAGGTCTTTAAACAGCTCCGACCCCATGGAGTGGCATCCATCCAAACCATCGGCTTAAGGCATGAAGTTGAATCGGCCCTGACGGCCACGTGCACGATGATACCACCTAAGTGACGAAGCTGCCAGTGGGGTCAAGCACTGCTGCTCGTGCAGCTCCAGACGGCTTAGGTGCAAATAATACTCGCTCGCGCATTTGGTTCCTGGAAGACACAAGAGGGGCGACAACAGGCGCGGCGCTGTAGACAAATCTGGGTGCTGCCGCTTAGCCCACCGTGGAGTCGCAAGATGACTCCCAGGCGAGCCCTCCGGTGACCGTCGTCTTACTGTGGGTCGCCCATCAAGAACTAACAATACATAGACCATTCATCTCATACACACGCGTTTCAGATCGCCGCTGGACGCCACCGACTTGCAGATATCGAGCGAGTTATTGTGTCTGCGGATATCTCTAGATATGAATACCGACGAGCCTCTCCAGGTTACAAGTATCGGGGCAGACAGCGCTAACAGTGGTAATCACCTCGATAATCCATTTGTTCGCGTTATTGTCAACGACATAATGAAGCGAAACGGTACGCTCAGGGGTTTCAGGCGCCACGAACGCTCAGAGACTCCAGGAGGTTTGCGCCCGAATATAAACACGCGGGTCATAGGCTTGAAAACACCACAACCCACTCTCCCCAATCCATCTCCTGTTTAGAACCTATGGAGCCCAAACCAAACCATCCTCCGAGCTCCTCTGTGCGATTACTGTACGTCCGCTCTTATCGACTATGTCGCGCATGCATTGGAGTTGCTGATTCGAACCAGTGCTCACGCCTGTCACCGTCCTGAATCATTGGGGCCCCTTCCCCCAAAATTGACGCGGCTCGGTAGCTCAAGCCAAGAAGGCCCGTCGAGGAGCTCTAAGAAATCTCCGGAGAAGGCCCTTTTGACGTTTTCCCATCTTCTCACTCGCCTCCGAAGGTACCTCGATTATCTCGATTCGCACATCAACGCGCCTGGCGGGCAGTCGGAATCTGTACCAGCTTCGAAAGTTGACTGCTATCGGGTAATATCATCCCACATTCCCGAAGATCTGTACCGGGCAGTGGCTAGCCTCGCCACGTCCCAAGACGTTCAACCGTTTAAATACGACGTTGGCGAGAAGCTCCTGAAGCTGACAGAACAGGAAAAGCAGGAGGGCAAGTGCACAAGCATTTACCGACATACCTTCTCATGGCTTACTCCCGCATGATTCAGATAAACCGCTCGACGCTGCCGAACAGGCGCTGCAAGAGTGTCAGAAGGACTTGGAAAAAATTTGGCGGTGGAAGGAAGCATGGGATGTGCCGAAACCTGCTGATTTTGAAAGCACTCTTGATAATGTCTTGGAAAGCCTTGCATACATTCTCCCCAAAGCGAGGTCAGCGGCTATAGCAGGGCTGAAAGCGACCAAGCCCGCCACCGCCGCCGACGATGTTGACGAGGAGGAGGAACAGGAAGAGGACCCCATTTCCGGAGAAGATATAGTGAGAGACGTAGTGGATGGTGAACTTGAAGCGGAGGAAGAATCCTTAACTCTTGGATAGAAGCTAGAATTCTACAGCAAAGACACCATTTCGGTTCTGTGTAATAGATATGAGCATGTCCACGACATATAAAATGATAGTTGTCCTGCCCAGCACATAATGGGGTACAATCGGTGGAAGATGGCTCCTGAATGTACAGCTTCTTTCCCCAAGTCACGATCGCAAAGGTGTAGGCTAAAGTCTTGTCATGGGGTATTCGGAGCAGCCAATTGCGACGGCTCGGGGAGGGGATATGGCGCGATGCTATGGTGGTCTACTAGTGGCTATAATCACGTTGCAGCCCATCTCGGGTGCTGGTGGAGGTCAGAGTTCGGGGTGCAGATCGGAACGGCCGGGGATAGCCCCGTCTCCGCGCGCCGCCGCCAACTACAGATAACCAGAGCTCGAAATCAGTGGACGTCGATGCACAGTCCTATTCACAAGGGGCATATCATTTTAGGCAGATTTGACCAGTATCCAGACCCCAGCCCGTGAGGCAGAACCTGTAGAACGTAGCTCACTACTGACAGGGCCTACATTCAAAGAACGACCCACTCGCGAGGTCCTTCTCATGAGGTGTACTGTTACCATCCACGCAGGCTACAAAATCTCCATCCGCGCCTTTCTCGGCAACACGGAGCCCGAGTGCCTCCTTCATCCATAGCAAGTTCATCCACGTCGAGTGTGCCCATCTTGTCCGACAATGAACCTGCGTCGTCATGGGGAAGCATCCACACTTCGGACATCATTTTACCCCACGCGATAGGATCATGTCAACCTATCATTACCGATTGTCAGTCAGCGCATGCAATCCGGGGGCCAGCTCGCCCAAAGAAATCGAGACTTACGAGCGAAGCGGTATCGTCTAGACGGTGGAGGGTTGACCATGGGCCGGCCTCGGACCCTGATCGTGGGGTGACTCTGCGGTTGATGTCACCAAGTCAATCGTTCGCCGTTCGGATCTGATTGATTTCTCGGGAATTGCGTCGAGGTCCATCTCGATGTGGACGGGGTGAGCGAAGGATGCGATGAAGGGAGGGAGGCTGCTGCTGGGCTGCGCCGCAAAGTCGAGCACCGTTGAAGCCGTGTGCTCTCGGACGTCGACCTCAGGCTGAGAGCCAGCTGGCAAGGAAAATGTCGCAAGCGCAACGGCGGAGTCGAATTGGCGAAGGGAGAGTATGAAACGGCATGTAATGATGGACGTTATACTGCGAGGACGACGCCCATTTGTCAGAAAACAAAATGGGTACCTGGATGGTAAGAGAAGTGGCCCACTAACGGATCATAGAATTGGACTAGGAAGCTGTCTGTAGTCAGTACAAAGAGACAAAGCGCATATGGAACTCGGGGGGACTTACGGGTCATAGTACGTGGAAGAGGCGCTGTGCGCATTCAATATTTCGCTTGGTAGCTGGACCGAATGGTGAGTGAGAGCTGCGAGGAATGAAAGCACGGCTACAGGACGCACCGACGCTATGTTAAGTACGATATCGAGAGTGTACAAAATGGCGAGAAATCTACGAGGTTTGCGATAAACCCTCAGAATCAAACTGTTAGAACGCCCTTCAAAACGCACAGAAAATAGAGGCTTCCTGATGACATCTCATCAGCCCGGGTGTAGACGTGATGAGCTGTGAGACAAGTTACCATTGTAGAGAAGGAGAGAACTGATGGTCCTTCCCATTTTAACACCTTTTCGAATTCTGTATGACTGGTATGTATACCGCCATGTAATACCAAGCACAAGCAGCTCTGCTGCAAGCTGCGAACCCCGGGCAAGAAGTGACACTATAATTACCGAAGTCAGCACCACGGAAACACAGCGAGCCAATCTTCTACACACCACTGGAAAGGGTGATTAGCTTGTACGCATCATCAGACCGAATATGGGCTTGTGAACAGACCTGAGATAGCGAGGCTGAGAGATTGAGTGTGAAGGGCTACAATCGAATGGACTAGGCATATTCCGAGGGAGCGTGTAGACGCATTGAAGCTTTGTAGGTTAAAACATTTACTGATATCCATCCTGGTGATACTGGAAAGACTTACAATGCCTATCGTCGAGGATGGTAGCGCCAAAAGGAGGATTGCAGTCGTCAACCATACATTTTTGTCCGACAACGCGTAGCCACGCAGTGCAGAGAATGCTATAAAGAAGCCAAATGAGACAGGATACGAGGTTGTGGGGAAGAAGCTGGGTCGCACTACTGAACGCGATGGTCCCAAGGATCCGTGCCACAGCTTGGCACCATGCGTTGGCCCTGCAGCTATTGTGAGCATCGGGTAAGCATAGATCGATATCCACGCAGTTAAGGGCCGATATTACCTCTAAATTTAGAGTAATAAGTCTGCGCTGAAAGAAAAAGCTGTGGTGGGATGGCTTACTAGATCCGACATTGGATACTCCGTCGCGATAGCCAGGACAGACTGTACGAGAAGAGAGTAGCGGCTGGAGGCGTACACCAACGAGGCGGCGTTGGGTTTTGAGCGCCATACCAACATAACTTCCTGGTCGAGGCATAGAAGCCAATCGTAGACGATGAGGGCTAGGTCACCTTATGAGCATTGGGCAATTCACGATACTATATGGTAACATAAAAGGCCATACCAGCGGAAGCGTTTCCACAGTACGTGTTAGTGTAGCTATTATTTGATAATTCGGAATGCGTTAGGGCTCTTCTGTGAAGATATATACTACTCGCTGCACTTACAGGCTAGATACGTCCCGTGCGCTGAAATTCGTCGCGGACATGGTATCAGACGTGAGCGCTTAGAGCGACGGAGTCGGAAGGGGCCCGGGGTATTGGTGCGGCGAAGGCACGGCAGGATACTTGAACGTTCCATTCGTCCGAGGGGCCGGAACATTGCCTGCACAGGTATGTAGTACGGCGCCTAGTATCGGAAGATCTGTCAGTGAAAACTCTAATCATCGCACGTATAAGCCGGCGGACACATCGGTAGTGCTTGGTCGGCACTTCCCCCCCGCGACCCAATCCATATTAGTATTCCAGTCGTAGGACTGACCGTGATGCACCGGATTTCGGCATTCAGCTCTCCTCTCCGGTTCCTAGGCGAGGCTATACCATGGCCTCACGCGGACGCGGACACGGCGTTCGAGCCTTGCGCGCGACTAATCCTCCCCTCCCTATCTCCGTCTCGCCGCGCGTGCCGGCTCGCGCGCGGTGAGATTGCGACGGTCCTGTCCAACGCCGCTCCTCCGTGTACCCACTCCATGCGCCTACATACACTGAAAGACAGAGCACATCTTTGTAAGTCGACGCCGCCAACCTTGGTCGAGTGCAGGACGCGGTCATTTGGTAGATCGGATCGGCGAACTACACCCAAGTTTGTCGCCACCGTGGATGTTTGTCGTTGACGGGGCATAAAAA
>BACB01006096.1:0-56514 GCA_000338015.2 Ganoderma multipileum BCRC 37180 | reverse complement strand
AAAGGACACGAAGACGATCGAGGCGGATATCCGTGCATATATGGGCCAGCCACGAGGGGACCCAGGGCGGGCTCAGCGATGCGAGGAAATGTGGCAGCTGATGCTCGACATCGCTACCAGGATGGAACTAGTGGGGAGATGGTATGGGGGCTTGTATAGCGAGCTTTGCCTGCGTCGCGATGTCGGTGAGAGCCAGCTCGGATGGAACGCCGTTGAGTATAGCGGGCCGGAGAAACACGCGCTCCGCTCCAGACTGCACTCCACGTCGGAGCAGCCAATTCCTGGTCAGGATACGCTGCCATATGGAACATCATGTCCTGAGAATGACAGTGGGCAGCGGGAGGGGGTAAGCGGAGCAGACCTCACGCTCGCGGTCGAGGGTGCAGACGGAGTGTTGAAGGACATACCTCTGGTCCCGGCTGCGTCAGGTCACGGCTCCGAGGTACGGCTGGCAGACAGTTCAGGTAGTGGTAGTCGCACAGAGAGCGGTTTTCGTAGGATATTTGGGCCTCTCAGGAGGAACAGAAAGGGAGCAAAATAATTTCGTCCCCACTGCGACTCGAAACTTGGACGAGTGTCGCATGCGTGGGAAACAATGATAACATAAGCCATCGGCGCCTATGGGTTCTCACCTCTCCTTGCTCGTCTGAGGGTCCATCCAAGTCTCCAAGACCCATCCTGCTTGTGCCCCATCCTCCTGCATGCTCTGCCTCTCATGACAGTCTCACTCTAGCACGTCGTGTTCAGAAACAGGAAAGCGCCGCCCGACTCGCCTAGTCCTAGACGAGATGTGATGCAACGGGGCGCGTACCCGTCCATAACACGTCGTCTCATCCGTCCACCGCACTGCATCCTTTCCGGCTTCAAATACTAGCTAGCAATAAGATAGGCCCCGAAGGACACGGCTCAACTTGAGGGTCGCCGCTCCGTGTCACTGGTGTGTAACCTTTCTTTCATAGCTACAAGTTGACCGAGAGTATCTGCATGCAGGAGCTAGTCATGAATTATCCTCCCTGCCGTACGCAAGAGTACTCCTCTTGGTTGACCTCTGCTACTGGACGGTTGTGCCCGGTGCGCGCACGCCTATCACCCCGAGCGAGAACCCGAAATTGCCGGATATCGACGGACAGGCCCATCTTGAGTAGCCGTATCACGTCTGGTGGTCTCTTCTGGTGGTCTCTTCAAGCATATAAGCCCCTGCGCACGGGGGCACGCTCCCCCGTTATGCTTTAAGGCGAACACTCCATGGACAGCCCGGACCTCAAGTCTCCATCAGAGGGCGGCGTGCTGCCACCCTCGCAGTGTGCTGTCGGCTCGGCCACTGGGCGTCCCGCCGAGTATCATGTTGGTTCAGGATACAAGTGCCACAGAAGGTTTTCGACTTGCTCCCGGGCCTCAGAACGCGAGAGGACAGCCCAGGTGGCGCCACGGCGGAGTCTGTTGGATCGCGCGATCAGTGGTGGGCGGTGAATGGGTAGTGAAATGATCAAGAACCTCTCGCGCCTTTAGGACCAGCGTAAGTACCTTATTACTAGTTGTTGTATGCTCCGGGCTCGAGGCGTCTTCCCATGTACTTTACTCCTTGAAGCCTTGTCTGCATCATTCAAAAATAAATATCGCTCGTTGGACGCATTGCGCGACGGATTAGACGGTGCTCGTGCCGCGCGAGCTAGTTTGAGGCGTGCAGCGTCTCGGTCGCGTCTGACCTATAGGCCTGTCGTGTCAAGGCCACGGAATGTGGGACACTTTCGAGCCGTCTCTTGAAGCGTGTCTCTCTCCCTCTACAGTGTTCTACGACCACCTTCTGGTGTTGATTATCGCCGCCCGGCAGAGCGCACCGAGGATGGATCAACCCCCACTCTGTACCGTCGATGATTGTACATGTGGGTAATCTGCGCTCGCAGGCAAGCAAGCGCCTGTTCACCGGCAGTTTCCGACATACGACATTCGCTGATGCGAGATTTGGTGGTACAGTAACATAAACCCGCCTGGCCCCGTTGACCCCGTACAGGACAACCAGAGCCTATTACTGTACCCCTTTGCTTCACTCGGACTACTCTTTTGAATGGCTCCAACAACACCTCATGGACTTCTCAATATCTCAGTCGCCTCTGCGCCCACCCCTTCGCCGGCGGCGCCTTGACCTCATGTTCAATCTTCCGACTGCGGCGAAAAGCGGGGATATCCCGCAGATCACGTCGAACGAGGGATATCCGGATTCTGGGCACTTATGCCGTAGCCCGTAGACCGTCAGCCGAATGCCGCGAGGCTGCCACCACGCAGTCATCGGGATATATCCCAAAGCCCTAACTTCACCCCGCGGCGACGCCGTACTAGCGCAGGTAAGTCTTCCCATTCGAAACGATCTCCGATTTGCTTCTCCCCGGCGATCCTTTATGGTCATCGTGGCCCATCCGAAGCCAGGTGGTCGGTGGGATATCCCACTGAGATATACCATCTGCTTTGTTCCCGTCTTCTTTCAAGCTAAAATGGGCCGAGGATCTAGAGTCCTGCGTGAGATATCCCATCCATTCGGCCGTTCCCACATCGGTATATCCTACTCACCACCCTTGTATCATCCAGGCGGCAGTGCACGCCGTTCCTTTGAAAATGTCTGGGATATATCATTCCCATCATATAACTCAAGTCATGGAGGTTTCGTTCGCCTCCGGCCTGCACCCTCCTCCGTGCTACGTCCCGTCCACGCCGCATTGTAGGCATGCAGTGAGGAAAGGTACGCTCTTCCATCTCCTTGGTAGTTGGAGCTTATGCTTATGGTCCTGTTTCGTGTTGTTATAGGTTACGAGCCCACAATCAAGTTATCGAAAGTGAGAACACCGCGACCGCGACCATGAAGCCATCCGCACAGGTCTCCGCTCCATCACCCCCCGAACTCTTCAATACTGGCACGACGGGTTCCGGCAACCTCCACGCGGTGTACGACAATTGGCAGTGCGGTGACCCCTCAGGCGGCGACGACGAGATGCTCTCCAATGATTCTGTGTGCTCCTCGCCGACGTCTCTCGAGCCCTCAGAGGCATCGCAGTCCACACAGCCGTCGTACGCTCCCGCGAGTCAAGAGAATATCTCTCCCCTTGCTCCGACCACCGAGTCCTCACCTTCCAATATCACATGCGCTGTCGTACCTCCAAAACCGCACCTGCCTTATTCATCAAGACATAACGACGACGGCCGGGAATCGCCCCAACCCAGCAGCCCTCGCGCCCTCCCTCCTCCCTCTGTCGACTATCCATCTCGTTATGCCACAGACGAGCACCTACCGCTGTCCTGCGCATCGTGCTGCAGAGTAGATGAGGAGGACAGAAAAGTGACTGTCCACGCCACGGTCTCTGCGAACCCAGGCGCGCCGCCCCGAGATACGACCCCTTGTCGCACCTATGAGCACTCAGTGCTTTCACGGCTCCCAGGCGTGTTCAAGCCGCTTCCATCCTTGAAATTACCCCCCGAATCGCCCCAAGCTCCAGCCCCGCATCTCCGTGCGGCGCCCGGCACCTATCCTTCACCCATCGCGGAATCGCGGAGCGCGTGTATTCGTCTCCTTTGCGGTACACAGGACGTCGCACGGGGAACAGCACACATAAGTAGGGTACTGGGTGTGGTTGAGCGTGTCATCAGTTGCGTACAGGCACGCGCCAGGCCAAGCAGCATCTCCACCCCTAGCGCGTCCCCTTCGAGGATCCCGAGTCGCTCTTGCCTTCGTCGCGGCGAATGCCGACATATCCCCGGATGCCTCCCGACTTGTTCGAGCAGTCCTGACTGGGCGCCGTTATCCTCGTTGACGTCCTTCCCGCGAGGACCAGAGTTGTGCGGCCATGATGATCCCGAGTCGTCAGCACAGTTTCGATGGCCTGCATTCTCTACCCCCGTGCGCCTATGCGGATTGCCCGGTGACGACTGCGATGTGGAAGATGTCGGAGTCGTTGCGGTCGATGGACGCTGGCTGGAGACCGGTGAGTGATCAGACAGTTGACGGTTTATATTGCACGGCGCTCATATCATCATGGTTAGTATGGGGCTGCGTGTTGTTCCTTCGGATGAAGTGGGCTGAAGTCCGTCACAAGTATGGGTTCCCACCCCCACCGCAGTTTGAGCTCTATCTCGAGAGCAGTCTTTGTGTATATCCGCGCGAAGATTACATGTACTTTGAAATAGGGGGTAGTTGGGGAGGAGAGAGGTTGGAGGTACCGTCGACGGGAAATGCGATTGAATATGGTAGGCTTGATATGATGTGTACGATCAAACACACGAACCGTGTACGCTGAGTCGCTGGAAGGCTTTGTAACATGTAGGGAGAAGAACTGTACAATAGTCAATGTCAGCCATTGTGGTGCGTAGGATATCTATCCGCCTATGCTCCGATGGCGAGTCGGTGTCCGAGTCGCAGTGACCTGCATCGATTTCGCGTGGCCCCGTTACCCTCGCATTCGACGGAACTGATGTTGGGAGACGCTCTTGTGGTTGCCTGGCTTCTGTCAAAGCTGAAGCGCCTGATGTTGTCGGGGCCGGGGCAGCGGAGGTTGCTGGCTCTGCAACAACCGAGACCTGGATTTCGCTGGGGCGACCCACGAGGTTTTCGTGCTAAGAGAACGCCCATGGCGTGGCTATGGCGAGCAAGCCATCTGTAAAATAGACAACGATCATGTTGAGTACCCCCTGTGCATTGTACACCCGTGCTGGCACGCATCACCGTTGGGCGTGATAGCCGGTGCGGTGGTTTGTCGTACAGCATCTCCATGCTCAGACCCATGCAATCGCTCCTCCGACGAAGAACGGGATATGTACCAGCATGACTACAAAGTTCAGGTGCGCCAGAAACGGTGTTCCCGTTGGGTATCGCGTTATCCTGCGCTGGGATTTCTGGCTGTGGGGCGTCGGCGGTAGCAGCGATGTCAGACATCTGGATCTGAGTCATCGCAGAATATCGTATAAAAGGTGACCTTCCCCAGTATTATGAGTCTCCACTACCCGGAGTCCGAACGCAAGCGCACGCACCGCACGTTTGCATTACACCCAGACAATGTCGCTCAACTCGTCGAGGCGCGCGCCCACCCCGTTCCACCACCACATCGACGCTAGGTCGAACGACAGCCGTTCTGTCCTGCCGTCACCCACGATTTTTGCCTCGCCACGGTCTCCCGCATCCGCCGCCGCCTCTTCGTGGATCGACGACGTCGCGTCGCGAACGTCTTCGCCTAGCCCCTGCCAATGGGTAGTTCCGCTTCCTCCCGACGGGGCGGCCCAGCCTGGACGTCTCCTTTCCCCCGATGTAACTTTCCATGTCGTCCCCCCTTCCCCGTCCTTGCCAAGCTCCCCAAGCACTGGTCACTACCCGCAGACCCAAGCTCCGCCGCTCGCGGCGTACGCATCGGTGCCGGGGTCCGACCGCGGATCCGTCTCTTCGCCCCGCTCCGCGTCATCTGCACACACCCATTCCAGTGCTCGTGATCGCGCAGAGCGGGACAGGAACAGGGCGCGGGGCCGGCGCCACCTCGACACCGTTC
The DNA here is from genome assembly GCA_000338015.2 of Ganoderma multipileum BCRC 37180. Classification (NCBI taxonomy): domain Eukaryota; kingdom Fungi; phylum Basidiomycota; class Agaricomycetes; order Polyporales; family Polyporaceae; genus Ganoderma; species Ganoderma multipileum. The sequence goes on along the minus strand of BACB01006096.1, from coordinate 50,992 downwards.
CCTGCCAGATCTGCCTACAACAGGTGACAGCGTGCCGTTGCGTGGGCGGCGAGGAGGCGCGGCTCATGATGCGGGAGGCTGCGAACGAGGTGTTCAACAGAGGGCAGGGTGCGAGGGACTACAGGCCGACCCAGCGAATCCAGGAGCCACAGGCCGCGCTTCAGGTTGGAACTCCGGGATACACCGAGGGATATGGGTATGCGGCGGGGTACGGGGCGCCGGTGGCGTACGCTGGGAGTCCTTTCACGATGAATTCGGGGCCAGCGATCGCGGCAGGAGGGTACGCGGGGAGCTACTATGGCAGTCCAGTGGCGATGTCCGCGTCGCAGACTTGGGGCGACGGGCAGCACGGATCGTCTGGGCCTGTTTGGGGTGTTCGCGAAAGTTAGGGCGGGAATGCAAACTACGCAGCTGAGAGCAGCGTACCGGCCTAGATTACGATCGTCCTTAATGTCTAGTGAAGTGATCGCGGAGCGAGCACTAGATGCCAATAGACATGTGAGCTGTGTTCAAGCAAGCTATCTAATCATAATTCAACCACGACACCGAGGACTAGGCCAGTCCATGTATCCAATGCCTACGTGGGATGCGCCCGTAGCCGTCTTCTGTCCCGTCTACGGGGTCCAATACTGCGGATTGTTATACTACGATGCCGTCGGTGGACAGAACAGCTCAATGTCGGCATGGCCAGCCCATGGACCGAGACGGTGGGCATGGGAGTGATGTTCTTGCGCTGTATGCCTGTACATACATACGTGTAACGCGTGTAAATGGGTTGTTTGACAATGTATGCACTAGCTAAAATGAGTGTTCTGGCAAAAGTAAAGGCCGCCACGACCACTATGTGCGCGCAATAAAAAGTGCCCGCATGTATGGCCGTCGAGACAGCTCTGCTAAGATTTCACGAACATAGGCCGGGGGATGACCCCGAGAAGAGGTTACTGTGCGTGCACGAGAGCCCTCGGGCCTGCTACCTCAGAAGCAGCCCGTGTAAGGCAGCTTCAAGAGGTAAATCAGTCCGTAAGGGCTCGCTCTTGTGTAGTCGCGACATTGATAGCTTCCAATGAAGTAGCAGCACTGTGCGCGGTTTGGGACGGGCTAGAGGTTGTCTCGTCGGGCCGGAGCCACGTTCTCTTCTACAACAGGAGCAGGAACAGGAGCAGAAGCGAAGTCGGACGGGTTTAACACGCTCGTGAAGGTAGACATGCGCATAGAGCGTAGAATAGCGAGTGAATAACTCACCGTCCCGTCCTGAAAATGCATTAAAAGCCCTGTGACCTCCGTAAACTCGCTCGTCATCCTCAAATCGTCCGGGGGTTTCATGAATGGCCGCTTGGAAAGGAGTGATGGGGGATTGTGGGGTGTAGAGCCATTGCCGTTGGCAAGAGACATGGTGCAGCGAGCACAACCCTCAGGGAGGACGGACCATCGATGATTCTGTCGGTAGGCCAAGTGCTTAGAGAAGGACGTACGAAGCGCATATAAGAAAGCTAGAGCGACATAAGAGTATGAAGCAGCAATGGGGATGCATGGGAAGAGCAGTGTGGAATGTGGTCTGTTTGAGTCATGGTCGAGAACAAAATCCTTGGCGTGGAAGCGCCCGTGCACTCGGACCCTTGACGTCGACTGCCTTCATCGCGGTTCGTCTATCATCTTGCTGCCTTGTGGATACTACACTGATATTCATACGCGTTTTTATTTGAAAAGACATCATAGACTAGCTCCGAGGTGAACAAGTCCAGTTGTGGCCCACGATGACAGCACCTCGCTGCTCCGCAGCTCGTCCATCCCACCCGCGCTGCTGGCGGGCTGACGTCGGCGGGGCGGTCCAACGAAACGCGTCTAAAGAAGGACCTTTATGCAATGACCCACAGCCTCGGGTCTATGGCCATACACCCAATCTGTAGCCTCCCGTACCATCGATGACGGTCAGCCAAGCTCTATGATTCTGGACTTGGACGCAGCTCACCTATAAATATAGAAATACCGACCACTCATCTAGTCCGTCCCTTCGCCCCCTTGTGTGAGTTACGCGCAATATTCCGGTGCGTTGGAGGCTTTGGAGGATGACGTCGCCGCCTCAGTCGGTGTTACAACATCGGTTTCGCTCCTTCCAGATTCGCCATCGAAGCTTGCAACAACACCCGCGTCCAGGTTAGACAGAGCCGAGTCGACATGGACGGGTTGGGCGAAGGATGCGAGGAAGGGCGGGAGGCTGTTAGCGGGCCGGGCCCCAAACTCGAGCACCTCCAACGACTTAGGCTCTCGAACCTGAGAGACCGGGATGGACAGCGTTGCGCTCCCGTTGGTGCCGTTCATTTGCCGAAGGGAGAGCATGAAGCGACAGACGAGAACGGAGGTTAGGCTGTGGTATAGGTGACTCAATAGGAAGTAAAGGAGGCAGCGGAGCGGACTTACGAGTCAGATATCACCTCGAAGGGGCTGTTCGCGTACAACACCACAACGGATGTCTGTAGCGAGCTTTTGAGGAACAATTGTGATGTGTGCGAGTTGGGGTCAGAGGACGTACGAAGGCGACTTTAAGGATGATATCGAGCGTGTATATCATTGCAAGAAATCTGTATTCGCGATGAACCCTGCGGGAATGAAAGCTGCAAGCAGGAAAGCATACAGGAAGTAGACGCATCCTAATTGCGCATCATTCAGCTCAAGACACAGGTACGATGATCCATGAGATGACTTGCCATTGTAGATGATGAGAGAACTGATGGTTTTCCCCATTTTGAGGCCTCTTCCGATGCGGTACGACCGGTAGGTGTACCACCAGGTAATTCCAATGACGAGCAGCTCTGCGATGAGCTGCGATCCCCGGCCAATGACAGGCACTATAGGCGACATGAATGGGCATCATGTAAAGCTCAGGGATAAGTATCCTGCGTACCACTGGAATGATTTTTATTGGTTGAGTCGTGAATATACTCCCGCAGATGATCAGCAGTGGGCTTACCTGAGAGAGAACATCGGGGGTAGCGTGCTTGAAGCAGAACAATTGTAGGGACTGGGCAGGTTCGCAGGAGCTTCGTAGATGGAGACAAGCTTCCGCCGCACAAAAGGTCACCAACCACGAGTAGAGCGAAGGCACAAGCACGTACAATGAGCATCACGGATGGTGGTAACGCTGACAACGCGATTACGACCGCCAACCATTTGTTCCTGTTCGACAATGCGTATGCACGCAGGGCAGAAAAGACTGAAAAACGGTTTGTGTCAGCTGTTGATCGTTTCTGTAGAAGCCCAAACGCACCGCTGAATGACAGTTTCCCCATTATTCCGACGACAGCCTGGGCCCACACGTTCGCCATGCAGCTACGATGGGAACGAGGTATAAGCATGGAGTGACGTCGTCTTAGAAGGGGCCCGTCTGCTATACCTCTAACCATGGAGCGATAAGTCTTTCGAAAGGGATGGAGTCCTCGACGAAAAACACGCACCAGGTCCGACATTGGCTGATTCGTCGCAATAACCAGTAGAGCCTTTACAAGTAACCCATAACGGCTGAAGATGTATACCAGCGAGGGGCCATTGGCTTTCGAGTCCCTGTTCCATATGAATAGGATTTCCTGCCCGACGCATAGGAACCATTCATACATGAGGAGAGCTGATGTAGAACGTCAGCACCGAGAGAATCAGGAAACATCAGGGGAGACAGTACCGCTGTTTGCATACAGGCAGTATAGCGTTGCGTGGCTATTATTTCAGAGTTAATCATAGCGTTAGGACAGTAGGATGGGAACCTAGTGTGCCGTCATACTCACAGATGAGACACGTCCTGCGCGGTTAGTTGAGTGGCAGACATTGTACCGGACGGAAAGTTAGACGAGGACCACCAAGGGCGACGGGATTCGAATATGTATCGCCGCGGTGTGGGCGGACCAGATGCATACAGCGTTTCCTATGAAAGCATCTTCTTTAATCTGCTGCCATCCGTATACGACGGAATATCTGTCAGAAACGATGGCATTATATGAGGATACTTGAGCAAACAGATGGCAGAACGGGGCCTGTACCTGTCCAGTGAATGCACATACAGTGAGGGGTCTTTTGGTGTAGAGCTGTGGTTGTATCAGAGACGGATGGAATCCGATGGATAGATATGGGTTCTATCCTCCTAGCTGAGCTTCGGTGAGCGCATCGTAGGGAAGGTTCGAAGGCCGTCTGGGGCGATAGTACCTGAGAAGGACTCAGGTACAACCAGAAACGTGGTGTTTTCAGGTCCTCGAGGCACTGGCCCCCCCTGCGATAGTCATAGAGCCATATCTGTGGTCGTAATTAGGAGTAATGGTCAACGCTCAGCGGCGCTGGGTGACGGTCGTTGTTGACGGTAAGTAACTTGGAGCTCGAGCAAACTTGGAGGGAGAGGTTATTTGGCGCCCGAAGGCACTGCCGGATCGGTTCGGAGGCGCGGACACTGTCGGGCGCTTAGTGTGGAGGCTTCCTGGTGTGTCTTCCCACTTGCACTTCCCGCTTCCTCTCTTAGTTTTTCTCCTTACAAAGATCCCAATGCCTCCAACTCGTCGTATGAACGGTTAGTTTGACGAAGCTTTTGCCGCTGCGTCTCGCCAAAGCTGCAGAACTATGACGGCCGCAATCTACAGAAACTGAAAGTACTCGACCGTGACCTGGCTATTAACTTCCGGCGACGGCCTCCTTCATATACTCCCTTCTGATTAGAGAAAACCCTATCGGCAAGAATATGGTGCTGAAGATTGTGCCATCTCTGACACTGTTGGTTGTGATGTGGCACCTAACAAAGGCCTCCGATCATGTGAGTTCCGAGATACATCGTAGCGGCCGTTCACTCATCCTCTTTTGTTGCATGATAGGATACGTTTGGTTTATACCACTCTTTCTAGTTGTTTCAGGAACTTTCTCGGGGGTGTGTTGATGAAGTGCCTCTACCTCTGACGCTCCGGTAATCGTGCATGGTGTGCGGCCACTTCCTCCGTCTCTATTGACTCTCGCATGGAGATCCCGGGCTATATCGCCAGGTCACCTTGCTACAGTGTATAATCAAGTATGGATCTCGAGCCTGGCAGACCCTGCACCGCTTATGAGATTATCCTCAATCCCGTGTTCTGGGCTCGGGGCGTGGCGAGGCGATGGGGCGAGAGTGCCGCATCGGTGTGTCCGTCTAGGAAGGGGCAAAGGTACGTTTCATCTACCCGCAGACTGTCTTCCCCCATTCACCCTCCATCTAGGACTATACGTCACATTCAAGGGTTCTTACTCCTCTACCACTCTCCCTCTCCCTCCGCGTCAACGATGGCGCCGCGCCGCAACATGACGACCAATCCCAAGCTGCGATCGAGGAAGAAGGGTCAAGCACCCTATATCTACCCGATACCTGCCCTTTTCTCCCGTTCTGTCCGCGAGTTGCTTCGCAGAACATCTACCCATTTCCCCGACAACCACCATCTATCCCAAGTGCCGGAAGAACAGATCCCCGCGTTCATCGAAGGAGCGTGGGAGCACGCGGACCGGGATACGCAGGCGCACTTCCGTCGTCTCGCGGACGGCCTGCCTGAGATGCAGCCTCAATCCATAGAGACAGAACCCGTTGTGAGCGACGTACGCCCTCCGCGCCAGTCGTCCCGTGCGAGGGGCAAGAAGACTTCAACGAGGTCTCGCGCGAAGCGTACGACGCTCCCACCTCCCCCGGCGACCCAGGTTCACCCTGACCCCACCCCGTCCTATAACAGCCTCGACCATACGTTCCCTGCCACACCACCCTCTACGAGCTCGTCGGTGTCGATTCCATTGCAAATGGTCGTTCGATCTGGAGGTCTGCCTCAACCCGGCGGGGGCGTTGCGCCACACACTCAACGTCCAGATGACGTGTTACCGCCGTATATGCCTCCCTCGTCGACAGACGACTTCCAGCGCGATGACGGCGCGCCGCTCGGGCCTCTCCCTCCCTTCCCTTTCGCGACTCCCGGATATGTCCACGGGCTGCCTCCCCTCGATCTCGGTCCACCTTCGGGCCCAAATGCCTATCACGAGATGGTGCCGGGGCTGGGTCCAATCCCGGAGCCCGTATACGGTAGCGGGTATCCAGTCCCAGACATCGACCCCTCACTGCTCGACGAGCAGCGTCGGATGAGAGACCAAATGCGCGAGTTCTATCAGTCTCTCGGTTATGCGCATATGTCGGCCGCCACGGAACATTGGCCATGGAGATAGTGTTTAGAACCTGTAGGCGCGCATTCGTGGAGGACCGCTGGCTGTGGCATCCCTTCATGTTAGTTCTCGTCCCATGTATCCTTGACTTTATCACGCTTTGTGACGAACGAGTCGCGTCGCTTGATGCTATGCAAGACAAAGCTGTCATTACAATCGGATATTTCTAACTCTGAGCCGCGCCAGCAACGCTCGGCCCTGTGCGCGCGCTCGCCCTCGCTGATCGATCGCGAATGGTATCCAGCGTTGCACTGAACGACGCCACGCTCGGCGCTCGAGCAAGACTTCTTTGTGCAACACTCTCATGATAGGCGGTAGTGGTCGGGAGCAGATTGTGAGTCTTTTTCTCTCCCGGTTCCATGATTTGTATTAACCTCGCGACGATTGCAGGAGAAACCCCTGAAAAAAGGTCCCTAGGTAACGCGCGTTAGCAGCACATTTTAACAATAAGATGCTAGCTCACGTAGTCTTGTCTCTATGGCTCGAGGATAGCACGCCGGCAACGATGTCCAGAACGCGAGCATAATTAGAGGTGCGTGCTCTTAAAACCCAACACGGACGTCCCGATTCCCCACTCAACTCCACATCTGCCCAGAAACGTGAACGCTTCTATCTCCCATGGGTTGCCTATCTTTCTTCTGTGGCGGGCCCACAGACCTCTCCCAACCTCAACGGGCTTACCCACCGCTTTCCAGGATTGAGAAGGGCCACATCAACGATCTCGACTCTGTCCGTTCGATCTCCCACCACGACCCCGTTGACATCCCCTTCATCTCGGAACGCGACTCCATTCTATCCACTGTTCCGGAACGCGACTCTATTCTATCCATTCAGGACTGTTTCACCGCAGGGCTCCGACAGAAAGAGGGGAAATTGGCGAGAAAACCGCTCCAGCACACCAACGCCAAAGCTGTCGCAGTGCCACCAGCAGTCCATCGTGACAACCTCGCGAGTCCATCCCTTACACGACGTCTCCGCGACAGAAGAGCTGTAACGCGGTTCGTCAAGGAGCCACGCCTGCCGGAGTTGCTGGAGGCCCACTACGCAAGTGGCGTCTCGGTCAATGTGGAGACCTGGGAGACCTGCTCTTCCTCTTCTTCGCATCTACTAGACCACGATACCCCTGCCATTCCAGGAAGCGTCAACAGATCCATTCCTGTGTCTCGTTCACCGGATGCTTTCAGAAGCACGGAGTGCGAGCTTGTCTACGGCGAGACTGGGATGCCAGGCTCGGGTCGCATAAACGGGATGGGGGATTGTCGAGGCGGTACTCCCAATCTAGCCTCCTCGATGTCTGTCGCTTGTGGCGATGGAGTACATGGGAAGTTTGTGTCCCTTCGGAAAGCATCCAGGGATGCGTCATCACCGGCGGCCGTTCACCAGTCGCGCCGGAGGCTAGCAGGCCAGGGTACTGCATCCTCTCGACGGGTTGTGGGCCATTCGGAGGAGCACGAGATGGAACGGAACCAGTAAGGCGGTTAAGTAGTTGATTAGAGATCTGTTTGGACTTAGCAGAGTCGCCGTGGTTTGTAATCATGACTATCGGGAGCCTACGATATATAGGTCGTTGCGAGAGATGGTTCTCCGTCCGTGCCATGGAAAAGACCACACCCTAAGCAGTCTAAACAACTATGTCTCAACATTATCGCGGAATTAGTCACAGGATTGAATGCCCGGTAGCGTGCCGGATTTCGGTATAGGATGACAGGCGGTTCCAACTGTATGTAGTATCTCAGTCGCCCTACGATCATGGAGGATGCGGCTGTGGAGTATCATAGTATGTCCACTGTGACCGCTCGGGGACACGAAATCAACGGTCCCAGGGGAACTTCTAGTCGCTTGACGGTTGAGACAACACGGTCTTCAGGCGGTGTTGACATGAATACATACCAACCGCCGACTCGAACTCACTCCAGGGCGGAGGCGAGTGCCACACACATTGCACCTCGCTTGGCTAGCCTTGCCAGACTTGAACTCGCGTTATATTAACGAAGATACAGGACAAGTGCGAGCTAATTTACAGAACGTGACTGCAAATGCAAGCAGCGGAGCTAATGAAAATAAAGAATGTATGAGTGGCGACCGGGAGAACGTATAAGCGAATGCTTACAAGGCTTGACCTAAAGTGGTGTTGAGATGGTTACAACTACACTGTGAGGCCGAGGTTTGCTAGGGCCTCCTTCGCAGCTAACTCCTTAGCTAAATTCTTCTGAGAGCTTATCCCCACTCCTTTAGCTTCGCCGTTGACTTCAAGGCGGTTAATCAGTGGCCACCTTAGACCAACGGGGGTTAAAGGTAACTCACTGGTGCAAATCATCTTCCATTCTTTCTTCCCATCTGGTCCGATGTATTCTTCACCCCAGTGGAGCGCGTGCATCTGATTCTGCTTCTGCAAATCTGATATACCTGTGAATAACAAGGTGGAATAGCCTGAGCGAAGAAGACCGACAATTGTTCAACTCAACGAGGTAGCCTGATGCACGAGCGAGTGGGACGGTGAAACATCAGGGCGGAGAATGGGCGTAAATATATGTCAAAAACCTCACGGGTCATTGCAACGATGCCAAGCTTGTCGTGGTGTGGATAGGCCTGTGTGAGGTTGCAGTGCGATTGTTGCTATCCCCCCAGTGGACTTGGAGCATTTTATAGCACATCTTGCGCCTCGTCTAGGAATTATTATCGACACCAGTAAACGTTATCCAGGCGTGTGAGGCGAAAGCCAGTCCCCGATGATGAATCTGTCTTGCCGCACATACTGAGCGGCGGCAGCGCCGCTTCAGCGTTGGGTCCCCGTCGAAGCCAGAGCTCAATGTTGTAGGGACATCTGTGGTGGTTGACGGACTTGGGGGCGTATAGTATGAAGGTACCCTTCGCGAAGTTCTATTCCATGAGGTACCGACAGGAAACGCGGCGCCAGGCATCACGCCCCAGTCGGAAAAGAGTGGATTCACCGAGGGCGGCGCGGTCGCTAAAAGTCCAGACGGATGGCCTAGAACGGGGGACAGCAATCAGCGCTAGCTGGCCGTCTAGACGAAAGAGGCACACGAACAGTCAGAGAGGCGTAGCTACGCCTGCTGGCCGAGCGTTGCCCCATTGCCACGTCCGGCCTGTAATGGTTTTGTCACGTCGAATAATGTACCCCAAGTCTCTGAACAAACTTATCGAGCATGTACATGCTCATTTGCCATGGAATCAGTAAGGATGCTTGGAGGTAGTTAGTAGTCCGCTCACCGTCACAGACCCATCGGTCATGGCGTAGGCTCAACACTTGCCGATAGTGCGCTTGACAATATGCCAACCAAGAGAAACGGAACGACTTGACGGACTTCGGTGGCGTATCTCCAGAAATTGATTTGGGGTTTCGCCACTGCTGAAGGACTAGCCCCGGACCCTCTTGCCGCACTTGCACAGCAGCGACTACTAACCACATAGCCAGAGTACATCGTTGCCAAATCATGTCCCATCGACGCTATATTGTTCAAATTACGGTAGAATGCGCCTCCCTGCGAATGAATATGGGCATTAGAGAAGGGGGAATCATTTCACCGAACACCACGGGATGATGATGAAACGATGTATGTGAGCAACTTGAATGGGTGCCATGTGCCCAGTAAGTATAATCCAATCCATTCCTGGACCCCAAATAATGCACCAACAGCTTCGAGAACCTGCACCAATGCCATCCATCAAATCGATGTTGCGAAGTACCGCAGCAGTGATCATGGATGCCACCGGCGCGGCATCGCGATATGATAAGCCAGCTTGAACTCGAAGTGTGGCGCACTCGACACCTTTTGTCTCAAGTTTCCCTCCGCAGGTCACTGAACTGCGCGGCGGTGAGTCAGCCTCCCTGCCCCCCCTCCCATGGTCCCAAGGTGCCGAATTGACCCGATGGGGGCCAAGGAGAAGGATCCAGACTGTAGCGGGGAAGGGACAGCCATCGAGGCAGATGTCCAGAAGGTAAACCTCACCGGATGCCTGGAGCTACACGGTACGGTCTTCAATTCTTGGTGGCAGAGGCTGATTCGTCTCTGACCAATTCATTTCGAGACGCATCTTTGAGGCACATCAAGAGTGGGGGCGTCGCTGGATGTGCATAGTAACCTAATAGTAATCTAACATGAGTGCGGTCATCCGGACGTCTAGAGAATTGTCTTACCATTTATATACGGTAACCGCTATTCTATTGACATGGAAACAAGTAAACTGTGAACTACGAGAGAGGATGGAAATATTACAGTGGCCGCCAAAAATAATGGAACACCCGTGCCGGCGGTCTTGTCCCTCCTCCCGTGTCCCAATCACATGTCTGTATGGCCGCGCCTGTATGTCAATATATACATTCTGAGCTGTGGTACATGTCAGCAACAATTTGGGTGGCACGCGCAGGACGCGCGAGGGTGCAAGGGTGCGGCGACCGTGAAAGGGCTTTAGCGCCCGGCATCTGCGGCAGCCAGTTCAGCGCCGTCACCGAAACTCTTTCCTCCATATCACAACCTAACCACCCCCGATCACTAAATGTCTTTCATATTCGTCTTGTCAATCATTTCATCTGTCTATTAAACACTAGGACTATCTGTACACCAACTAAACGGGCTCGTATACTCGCTCTTCGCGACTCTCATTTCGGGAAGCCCATGTCCTTTGGAAAAACCGGCTCTATCCTTGGACTCCCCCGCACCACGGTCTATCGAAGCTGGAAAGCAGTTGCCCAGACGGGTGACTGTTATGCCTGCAAGCTGCGGCCCGGCCGCCCCCGCAAGCTCTCCGAGCGCGATGCCCGACATGCGGAGATGCCCTCGGTAACAGCTCTACTCGCGATGCATCGGACATCCAGCAACAGCTATTCATCAATATTTCCTCCTGTACTGTCCAGCGATGCCTTGAATACATCGGACTGCATGGATATGTGCGATAAAATAATGCATACCTTTCCTCGCTGAACGCCGAATAGCGAATGGTCTTTGTTGCTACAATGGGAGATCGGAACATGGAGAGGCGGAGGCTTATTGTTTTTTTAGAGAAGTATAAATCTAATCTCATTGGCTTGGATGGAAGATAGGGCTGCCAGAGAAGAGTTAGGGATGCTTTTCTGGAAAGGAGTGTGAAGAAAGCGGGTGCGCATGGAGGAGGGAATTTGGTGGTCTGGGGTTAGACCACCTCAAAGGGCATCGGACAGCTCCAGCGGATCAGCAGCAACTTGAACACCCAAAAATACTGTGCCATTCTTGAGGAGTCACTCTTGGGTACCCTTCGTAATTATTGCCTTTCCCCCTACTTAGTTATCCTCCAGCACAACAACGACACAAGACACAGATCCCGCCTCGCAAACACCCGGTTCGATGAACATCACGTCCTTCTCCTCCCCTGGCCCTCTTCATCTCCCAACCTCGACATCGTTGAGCATTTCCGGGAAGGGCTTGATCATCATCTCTGTTGCTGGTGGCAGCTTCCCCGTAATTTGGACAAGTTATGGACTACACTGCAGGAGGAATGGTATGCGCCGGATACTGAATTTATTCGGAAACCTTATGACTCCATTCGAGCTGGGATAGCGACTGTAGAGCATGTCCATGGACTGTGCACACATTACTAACCGTGATTTTGTTTTCTCTTCGACTTCGAGTATGGTTTTGTCGCTCAGTCACTGGCACTCCCATGTATGGAACATGCCCATTTTGGCATATTTCTGTTTGCCCCTGAGTTTCTCCAGAATAATTAGGTACAACTTCATTTACAATTCTACATATATGCAGCACAGATCCTACGCTGCGAATGCACACACTAGTTGACCACTGGAGGGCTCGAACGGAGCCGCAGCGACGTCATTTAGGCGCCGGGAGCGCGCGTCCCATTATTTTTGGCGGCCACTGTAGCAGTGGCATTGGGTGGCAGCTCGTTGTTGAGCGCTAAGCCTCAGAACGCACTCACGGCCGGCTCCGGCTCAGGGAAGACGCCCATCAACCGGTTCTACCCGAGTGACACCCCACGGTGCTAGTCATTTGCAGGTCCCGGCTTCAGGCCTTCAGGCCGTCAGGCCGAGCCGCACATAGGCCGAGCCGAGCCGGGCCCCCATAGAGGGCTTGAGCGGGCCCGAGGGCCTGGCTCGGATATCTGGCAGGCCGGGCCGTGCGGCCTGGGCCCTCACTATTGTGGCGAGGACTGTTGACGGTGCTCGCGCGCCTTGTTTTATCATGTTCATCCGAGACCTCTTTGTGACCACTTATGTGTTCACACTCTCCTCAAATTTGCTCACTTTTCTTCCTCCTTCCCTCTTCCTTTCCCTCGCCATGTCCGACACTACTCATCTCTCCGCTCGCAATTGCAGTCTAGCCGCTAAGCTCAAAGATATGAACACTGCCGTTGAGCCATCGGAATTCCGGACGTATTAGCACGATGCCCCACCTCAGTTTGCCGCGCCGGGCAACCGTGGCTCCCCACCCCACTCCTGCAACAGCACTCCCAAGGGCACCTCGAATGTCGACTACTTTCAAGAGCCTAGTAGCCAGACCCATCGTCGACATCGAGCGAGCACGCATTCTCATCCACTGGTATCACCATTCAAGCGTCGCAACTGGCAGCTGGAGCGGGACATCCTTGGCCTTCTATTCCGTGAGTCGTCTTCATACTTACTGGAGCGGCTTTAGTATGGCACAGAGCTTGCCACAGACTCTACACATGGAGACTCGGAAACAGCATGCAGCACGGGGGGTGTTCTTGGGACGAGCGAATCGATGACGATGGTGATGGCAAGGCTTCGGGAGATGTGTTTGACTCGGACGGTGGTGTGCTTGTGCCTGGTATCGAGTAGCATACGTGTTTTTCTATGTTTTACTCTATATATCTGAATAAGCTGGGGCCTGAGCCGAGCCATCCTCAAGGCTCGGCCCAGGCCGTCAATGAGGGCTCGGCTCAGTATGTGAGTAGGCCCGAGCCGCCATAAGCCGAGCCCGAGCCGCGGCTTTCAGGCCGAGCCGGGCCCTGCAAGTCACTACCGTGACGGTGCACGCGAGCCCCACTGGTTCCTCGGCCTGCAGCCTCCTGGCACCGAGTCTCTCCCTCAGCTCAACTTCGGGTTGCTTCAACTTTGATGACTTGCAACAGCTTCTCGTCTGCGTCAAAGCTTACGTAGCAGCCTGAACAGGACACTGTCAAGGGTACCCTCCGGTCGCCGAACGTTTTAGAGGGACGAGCCTAGAGTTCATCGGATCGTTGCTCTACTTCAAGGTGCCCATGACCATGGCGAAGGAATCATTGTTTTGCCTTCCAATATGAGATGGTGATCTCTCGAATTCATATACGTGCTCCCCCTGACCTGCAAACGATGCCAACTATTCCTTTCTAGCAGGTGCAATTGCACGACAAGTAATCCGACCCACGGCCACGATAACTTCATGCTCCCGCCGCTCGTAGCTCTGTAACTGGTGTGGAGATGGTCGTGACCCGTCAGCGCTCAAAAAAGAATGAGGGACGGGCGGTAACACCTCCTCCATTGGCCGCCCAACCTGTGCTGATTGACCGCAAAGTATGTTCTTTTGTTATCTGCTACATGTGTAATACAATACAGTCCAGAAACGTTTATACGAGGTGAGCTCGGCAGTTACCCATCCGAAGTACATACCACGACACCTCACCCAACGCTTTCCTCCCGCCTCTTCGCGCCACAAGGCCATGCGGAACTCCGTGCCTCTCTCTGCCGCCTTCGACCTCACTCAAGGCGAGATTTCTGTCCGTCACCCAAGATCCCTCCTGTCCAGGAATAAGGCCCACTCCCGCCTCGCGATGCTCAAATTCAGCGACCGATCAAAGCACCGTGCCACGAAGGCCCAGCCTTCACCCTCTCGCTCCCAGCTTGTGGCAGGCGCAAGGTCGGCGCCAACGCCGATGTCGATCGATCGCTGCTCGACCCCAATCTCCCAACTGTACCGCGCCATCCACACGATATGCGGAGACATGGATGAATGCGCTCGCGAGTTCGCCCGCGATGCCGCTAGTGTGGAGGGCGCAACCTCGCGACAAGGTGGCGACTCGCGATCGGTCGCCGCGTCGCCTACGCCTACTATGCCACATGAGTCGTGGCTACCTGCGAGCGCCACACAAGACAAGAGGGAAGGGACCGTTATCTACGAGACTGGCCCAAGGCCGAGGCCAGTGGACTCGATCCCTGCGCCCTGTGGACGTGGCGTAGTGCCTGTTGGCGCGCGTCCCATGAAGACCAGCGGAGGCAAACAGGCCGTGCCCCTTCCATATCGCGAGGCGCAGGGCTCGAGGTAGGTCCAACTCGTGCCCCAAACTTGCCGCGGCGACAAACTGGTGCTGCTCTACCGAAGCCCTGCCAACGCGGACACGCTTTCGCAGCGCAGTCAGCCCGACCCGCGTTCTCCACTGGAACGCCCTCGGGCTGCGTTACTTCCACATACGTGCTGCTCCCTAGCGCGAAGGGATACGGAGCGGATGGGTGGCACGACCTCTTGGCGGATTCAACCCGCGCGGTCGCGGTTCTATGGCGCACCACAAGATTCGGTGCGAGCACATTAACGCTGATTTGGGAGGGGGGTTGCCTCGGAGGCGCCTCGGCCAGTATTATCCTTGGACCCTGAGTTTTTTTGGAGGGACACCAGGATTGTCGCATGTCTGGACTTCGGAGGAAATCTGGAGCAGTGTAGATATCATGCGGCGTGCACTCTGCACGTTGTCCGGGATAGATCGGAGTTCTGTAAGAGGCTTGGTTGTTCGGTAGATTATGTTATTTTCGTACCATACTCAATGAATACATTATGTTGGGAAACTTAACGGCCGCAGCGTGGTGGTAGGCGGCGCGCCAAAGTGGCTTAGGCTAATGGTGCACTTCTCGCTGTATTTCGTGGCACGATGCCCGATCTCGGCGTGGATAGATTTCCGAAGTGGCGGATAACTAGGCATCCTCCAAAGCGCTAACCACATGAAATGAAATCCGTACGTTTCGGAAGAAATCCAAGAGGATAGGAAACTGAATAATCGCGCGAGTAGTGGGGATATAGTGCCCCACTGATGCTGGCCTATAAATAATGATTGAGCTACCACTCATCAAAAGTCGTCCTCACCATACTCACCCGAAAACATCCATGCCTGAAACAAAACTGCCCTTCTGCCTCTCTCTTCTCCGGCGGAGGAACACTACTCCTTCAATCCCCACTCCTTCAACACCTCTCTCCTCCTCGATACCTCATCGGTCTGCTCAACACACCCAGAACGCGTCAACGAAAACTCACCAAAATGGTATGCGTACT
This sequence comes from Ganoderma multipileum BCRC 37180, assembly GCA_000338015.2. Lineage (NCBI taxonomy): Eukaryota > Fungi > Basidiomycota > Agaricomycetes > Polyporales > Polyporaceae > Ganoderma > Ganoderma multipileum. The sequence continues at coordinate 35,525 of BACB01006096.1, read as the reverse complement.
CGCCTTGTAGTCTGTATCAGCCATCCGCGCAAGTGTTAACTTGTGCCTGAAAGACCCTCATACCCGTCCTGCCGTGCCCCCAAAACGCTCGCCGAATAGGAATGTAGACCAACGACGGCCGTCCTCACCTCCAGTTCAAGCAATCGACCCACAGCGAGCTGTTCTTCTGCATGGACCGCTGCCGTTCCAGCGACCCAGGTATTCTTCCATCACGCGAATCCCTCGGCGCGATACGCCCGATAATCGCGCGGCGCAACCTGTCTCGAGGTCTGAGAAGAGAGCAGACAAGCGGCAGTGGAGACAACGCAGACGTGAGATACATACAACGTCAGATCCAGAGATGCACCTCACTCACTTCACGCGCACAATATAGGTCGGTGGTTAGATCGACTCATTCCCAAGGGGGGTTGAGGAATAGCTGTGGTCCTACAGCTGCACGTTTCGCTGAAAATTGCCTGTTGTATATGTTGAAACGGATCTTGACGCGGTTTCTGCCGCGTCCAACACTGCTGAGCAACGAGCTCGGAGCGAGCCAGTGCCTTGTGCTTTATTACGAAAAACGCCGGAATCATTGATATTCAAGCGGGAGTAGGAAGGTTGGTGATGGCAACAGCTAAGGGCAGTATCACCAACTTCTCCTTGTCCCACTACAGACAGCGTCATCAGGAAGGCACATCGATGCGAAATGAAGAAAAGCACTCACCACCCCGCTCGTGTAATACACGTCATTCTCCATGAGGTTGCGGACGGTCTCGAGGCTCTCAGCCTCGCAGATGAAGACCGATCCAACCATTTTCTTCGCTGCGCCGGGGACGATGGACTCCGGCGTAAGCATAGCTCCTCCAACCTCTGACGAAATGACGGAATGGTCAGCTCATGTCGTCGGGGTGCATACGGGCGAAGAACTCACTGATGACGCAATTTCCGGCCTGAATCATAGCATTGTCTAGGTGAGACTGACGAACGTTCAGCCTACGCTGGAAGGCACCCTCGTCGGACATGTCGGGTGCGTAAACGATGAACTTGTGGCGCGCTGGCGCGCTCTGTGCCTGGGAAGATATCGCGCGACCAATAGCGGAGGGATAAGGCCTGAGAGATCTGAACGTTCTCGAACTGCATGTCCTTTGGAATAAATTATACATGTCGTCGAGACGATGTAGCCTAGGAGCTGCTGGGACAGGTGCTGAGGCCAAAGTTAGGCACTGCTGGTGGCAGGGGGACAAGGTGAGCGACGTGCGAACCACCGGAGCGAACCGAATCACGCCGTAAAAACTGACGCCCGAACCGGTCCGGTCCGACTGCGTCCCCCTCCTCGCGTCCCACAAGGCCAAGTAATGAGTTCAAAGCAGACTTGAGGATATAGTAGGATAATAAAACAAGTACAGTACGATAAAGTCGTCACTACCCATCTGGGGGGTTCGAATGTCATACAATATTTCCTGAGTGGGCATCGGCAGTCTGATCAGCGTCCTTCATGACTCGCAGCTTACAACTTGAAGGGCCCTTAGTACTGCTGTATAATGGAAGGTTAGTCCACGCGCAATATTGTTGGGGTCATGCAACCTGTACACCCACCGCACAGTCCTCGAGTTTGACAGGAATGCCGTTCTCTTCATCCTCATAATATTCCTCATCCTCGTAGTCCTCATCTTGCTGGTAATGTTGACCCTGAAGCTCAACCCCCTCTTCCGGCCATTCCTCGTCCTCCTCTTCGTATTCGACCTTCTGAACCTTCCACAGCTGCTGGTCGTCTTCGTCATCCTCGTACTCATCCTCGTCTTCATATTCCTCTCTCCCGCGTTTTATCCCAAAACTGCACGAGGAAGGAGGCAGGGGCGCGATGGCTACCGACAGCGGGCTCGGGACTATTGGGATTGGGAGAGGGGGCCCGATCCAGATGCCCTTCTTCTCCCTCCTCCGATGCGCCTTCTGGCCCTCACGGCGGTGGCACTGCGTGATGAGCTTGCTGTGGAGTTGCCAATTGAACCTGATGTGCTCGAGGCTGACAACGCGCATGGTGAGCGTGCCCTCGCGATACAGCTCCGTGATGGCTTGCTTTTCATTGCCGTGGCGCTTGCCACCGCCGTGGGTCATTGAAGCAATGGACTGAAGCAGATTCTGAAAATTTAGAAGACACATGAATATCAAGGCGCAGGTGCGAACATGCAGCTGTATGCCTCATAGTGCACCTCATTCCCGAGGGCCCCGAGATGGTCACACAGGGAGGCAAGACGTACTACGCAGGAACGTACATGTGCCACACCGGCCCTACATAGAATATCTCACAGGTTTGCTCGCCACATGCGTAGGCCCTGTCCGTGCGGACCCAGATGTGCTTCACGGGGTCGTACTTATAGTCTGGGCAGATGTAGACGCCGTAGTGCTGGTCAGCAGGCTCTTGGCGCCAAAAGGCGAGGATGTCGATGAAGAGGGGGCGGGACTTGCTGCAAAGGGTGCCACGGGAGATGATGAGATTTCCTTTGACACGTAGTCGAAAGAACTCACCACACACAGTTGGCTTCCTGGGAATGGCGTGGAAAGTGAGATCCAAAGGCATCAGAGAGTTATAATGACGGATAACGAACCTCGCTAAATGCAGGCAAAGCACGGCTCACGTTCACATGTCCTGCATACGGGGCGTCTTGGTTCGCCGCCTCAACTTCAGGGCGAGTGGTTAACCAGTCCCAGAACTGCTGGTACTGTCCTCGACCACATCAGCCCACTTCTTCCCGCTCCCCCGTGAGAGGCCCAAGCAGGTATTCACCCTCACCTGTCCGTCAGTTAAGTGCGATTCCGGACCGCGCCTAACTCCAAGGTACGTGAGCCCCTGACGCATGCGCGTGAGGGGGTCGCCGCGCAGCGGGCAGCTGAGCGCGGGGCGATGAAGCTTCTCGATATCGGCCTCGCGCTGGAGCTGCGCATCGATGTTGCAAAGCTCCTCCTGGCGGTTGATGACCTCGGGGTTATACCGCTCAAGCGCGGCCCTGACAGAGTCCCGCTCCGCCTTGACTGTGTCCCGCTCCGCGAGGTAGGTCGCGGAGATATGGCGCTCGAGGTCGCGCTCGAGTCTGTGGAAGGTGGCTTCATTGACGGCGATGTCGCGCTCGCGCTTTGCAGCGGCGAGTTCGTTCTGCAGGCGGATGATGGTCTAAATAGGGGAGGATGCGCTCAGTTCAATGCTGGGTATTCCGTCTGTATGCGGAACGTACGCGAGCGTCTAGACGCCGCCTAGCTGATTCGACTTGTTGATCGAAGCCGGGTAGAGACGTCTACACGGTAAGGAAGATGTCAGTGATACCAAAGCTATCTCCCTCGAGTGTAGCACCGAGCGCTGAGCACTCACATTGATTTTGAGCATATGTGGTACGTTTCCGGGAACTGGTGAATGTGAATAGTTTGGTTGGCAGGCAGTATAAGCACCCGAAGCGAGAGAACAAAGATCGTGAGGATGACAGCAAAGGAGTTCTCGCTGCAAGGCGCAGGTAGTTATACGGTGAGGAAGAGGAGGAAAGAAAACAGGGACCAAACCCCCGTCCCGGCCGCAGCCATTGAAACGCCACATGGGCCTAGACCCCTGTCACCCTCGGGCCGGGTTTTCGTTGCACAGCATCAGAGGCTTGTAACCACACGAGCAGGTGAACGACTCGGACATCTGTAAACCGTTCCTCAAAGTGGATGAAAGAAGACTGCTGAGGACCTTGAGTAGAGGGCGCGAACAATACTTGGGATGAGCTGGTAGCACTCACCAGACACGAGATTCAGGGGATTGGTGAACCCCATCAGGAGTGCTGGTCATGCAGTCACTGAAGGCTTCTACGGTGCGAATATGAGCCATCGTCTGCCTTCAGAACCTGGGAATTCAGCGGCTGAACCTTATTGTCGCGAAAACAGGAAGAGTCGCCGCGGTAACGCGTGTTCTGGGGTCGTAACTTGAGGGAGCTGCACAACAAAAATCACCCCATGCGCCCCACAAAGGACCGGACTCTTTCCGAAGTGGGTAATCTACCGTGGTCGTCGATTACCCGACATCAATCGAGAGACGCACGTCCAAGCGGCACAGGAATAAAAGCACGAAGCGCCCGTGGTTGTGGGTAAAGTGATGTTAAGCTGTTACCACCGTACTGATATGGAAGGAGACCTGAAACGCACCTTCTAGGAGGATAGGCGCGATGAATACATATATAAGGGGTCTAGTGGAGGAAGAAGTCAGTCAGCCCAACGAAACAACAACACATCCACCGTACTCACACTCCGCCAGACCCACCTCTGCAATGTCCAACCACCCCTCGATCCCCAACCGCTACCAAGGCCCCAAGCGCACCGTGTCCTTTGGTGAGCCATCGATACCCTTCTCAGCGTTCTGGGCGCGGAGCCTTGCAATGAACTCACCGATTGCGCTAGCCATGGGTTTCGGCGACCCTGTGATGCCTGCATTTTCGACGCCTGTGCACAACGGCCCGTCGGCGACAGTCATTTACGACCAGACCGAGTCTTTGGAGCCTAAGAAGGCGAAGAAAGACGAGACTGCAAAGTCGGCTCAGAAGACCTCGGACCAACCGAAGACTAGTACACCTACCTCGAGTCCGAGTGGCAAGGCGCGGTGACAGAGGCAGCCTTGCTTTCCTAGAGCGATGACGATACCAAATGGTGAGTATATACGCTAGTGTGTTATGATCGAGGACAACAAACTCACATGCAACACAGAACAGCGCATATATCAGGGGCGCGACCGTGAGGAAGGAGTGGTTGAACGGAATGTCATGTCAACTGAGTAATGTAGAAGCATCTCTTACGAGTAGTATGCTATCGTCATCGTCTTCAATTTGAATCAATTTATCAGGTCACTCGTACAACACACGAATACTTTCCAAACCACTCGCCCCATATTGAAGAAAAACCTAGCAGCTTCGCGACCCCATCAGACCGCCTTCAACGATCTTGGGCGACCCCCCGTTCGGCTTCACTACATATGTACCAGCCTCCATCGCCACATTCCTCCGCATCAAGCCGCCTCCGTTTCGAGGAGCTCTCCGCGCATTCGTTCGATTCCCAAAGAAGATCCGCAACAGCCGCGGCGCGGTCACGCTTCCTGCTCGCCGCGGTCAAGATGTCGAACAGCGTCTTGTTGAACCCGACGCGCTGGAGAGCGAGGAGCTGCACTGTTGCTGGACCAGAGTGGTCGCGATAGAGGTCGGCGAGAAGGGGAGCATAAGTTTTCAGGAGGTTGGATCGGGTCTTGGTTCTGTTTGAGTCAAGATAAAGGGTCTTTTGTGCGAGTGCGCTGAGAAGCATCTGCAAGAGGTAGCTTGCATCAGCAAGGGTAATTTTGGTGGGTTTCTGCGGCAAGAAGGAGAAAAGTTTCACTTTGTCGGCAACGTCACCAAGCTTCGATACGCTCGCGCCTCGCGGGCCGGCGTGGCAGATGTACGTGCCGGCGTAGCTGATGTTGTCACCGTCGACGTAGAACAGCTCCCTTTGTTGGCCTGCGAAGGACGCCCACTCGGATGTTGCCTTGGTCCAGGTGGTTGCGCCTTCCCCTGTGGGCTTCGGGTTGTACTCGTACTCAGGGCACAGGACATAAGCGTGTTGAGAGGGCGGTGCACACCAGACGAGAAGAGTTCCAAAGAATGCGAACCCTCCGATACTGCTCCCCATGACCGAATTTGAGTACGGAGCAATCTAGTTGTAAGAATAATAGCTACAGAGCTTACCATGCTCTCAAAGCCGCCTTCGACAATACTGGGAGTTTGGTAACACCTTTGAAGACGGTGCAAGACTCCTGTTTAAGGCTGTCCGGAACCGCCGATGCAGGTAAGCTTGCGACAAAGTCGCAGAACTTCTGGATAGGTAAGTTCGTGTGACGTTAGTCAACCACCTCTAAACGAATCATCCATCACTTACCACAGCGCTCTCGCCGTCAAAAGCAACGTCAACGTCGGGGGATGGGGGCTGCTGGGCGATGAATTGGACTAGCTCTTGTCTCATGGAGGCCAAAAGCTGCGATTTCATCGCAGCGGACTCGGCCAGCTGTGGCTTGAGCTGCTCGTATCGGGTCTTCCAGATATTGGCCTCAGCCTGACGCGTTGAGGCCAGCGCGAAAGCATCGTCACGCTCCTTCTTGAGAGCGTCTACCTCACTTCGGAGCTGAATCACCTGGAGATGAGGTAGTCAGAGCTAAATAGGTTGAAACGTTGAGAGGACTCACCAGGGCGCCATCAGTCGCAACGTGCGATGCAGCACGGCCAGCATCGAGTTGCTCCTTGAGGGATGCGTTCTCCTACAGACTCGGTTGTTAGGAACAATCTTGCACAACCTGGGAGTGATATCTTCCAGTCCGGTAAAGAGCGGATAACCCATGAGCATGGTGTAGATCTACACTTGTAATAATTCGTAGACATTAAAAACGGTCTTGACAAAGTAAAACATAGCATATACGGAGCACACAACTGTTAAGAGAGGAGATAGGTAGAAGCTAACCTGTTTAAACTTCTGGAGCTCGCCACGGCTTTCCTTCAACTGTGCCATGAGGAACTTGAAGAACTCTGAGGCGATTCCTGGGTCTGTGACCATGTCGCCCATGGCTGCTCAGTCTGTGAGGACGAGCAGAGACGGCCTCGATTGCAAAGTTCATGGACGATGAAGGTGGTGGGATAAGAAGCGTTATTGCAGCATCCGGCAAACCCCGCCAAGGTTTCGAATCTAAGGCCCAGGCTGGGTACATCGAGATCCGGCCGTCGGCCGACCAAGACCCGAATACCCGAGGGGTTCCAGGCTTAGGACCGCTTATTGCTTTGCTTACTTGGTGCTTACTCGTCTTATTGCCTGCTTACAAACGAGCGCCTATGCTGCTTAGCCGCTTATTACCCCGCATTGGCGCCACATTTCTCGTACCCTGAACATCGAACCTCTCTCCGTACGTGTCCTGTGGTTTGCTGCCTCTGCTCCGAATCTTTCTTGGATACCTGAACGAAATGCTGGCGAACGCGACATGGCGTGTGGCGAACCTCACCCGGACGTGCAGGGCGCGTGCCTTCCGTGGTATGCCTTCGGCGGAGAGGACGAGCAGGCGTATGGCTTCTGGTGCGTACTCTGCAACGCTTCGTACCTGTTCCTATCTGAACTGCGTTCAAGGTTATGCGAAGTTCGATTGGGAGGTATGTTTGCACGTCCTATTGCCACGGTTAATGCCTCATGCGCCGTAGGATCAACTGAACCTGGAGAGTCTCCTTACAGAAGAGGAGGTCGCTGTTCGGTGAGTTTACTTCGGACCAACTGTTTTTGCGTGCATTTCATCCCTTACACGCTCATTCAGCGACACCGCCCGCGCTTTCTGTCAGGCAAGTGCACGCGAGATAATCTCAGCTTCCGTGTCCCTTACTCGTTCACTAGTAGGAGCACCTCTTGCCTCGCGTCCTGGATGCTCAGCGGACAGAAGGTGCGTTCCTCGTTCAACCACGTATCACGCTTGAAACCCACCGCCTGCTCCGCAGAATTCAACCACCACATGCTCCCCGCCATGGGCGAGCTCGGCCTCCTGGGTCCCACCATCCAGGGATACGGCTGTGCCGGCGTGAGCAGCGTCGCCTACGGTCTCATCGCCCGCGAAGTCGAGCGGTGCGTCGACCTACACGCGAGCTCAGATTCTCTATACTGAGTATATGCGTGTAGTATCGACTCCGGGTACCGTTCGACCATGTCGGTGCAGTCCTCGCTCGTCATGCACCCCATATATGCATACGGGACGAAAGAGCAGAAGGAGAAGTACCTGCCTCTTCTCGGTACGTCTTGTTGTATGTGCATATAGGAATGTTGTTGATATGGGTATATGCGTAGCTAAGGGCAAGATCATCGGCTGCTTTGTGAGTGTTTCCGTCGTTTCTCTTTCTGTCTTCATTCGATTGTTCCGCCCCACTCCCGCGAACGTCCACGTGTCTGTACCGGTTACTCGGATCTTGCGCAGCCTATATGCGGGTGTTGACACGCATATATCCAACGTTGTGGTGCCAGAGCGTGCCTACATGCATCCTCGGACCGTCGTGTGACGTGTTCATTATGGGATTCTTGAGTAGACACGCTGACAGCAGCGCGCAGGGTTTAACGGAACCGAACCACGGCTCTGATCCAGCAGGCATGGAGACGACCGCGACCGAGGTCGATGGCGGCTACGTCCTCAACGGGTCCAAGACATGGATCTCCAACGCTCCGGTTGCGTACGTCCCATCCCTCAGACCATGCATTATTGCGCGAACGCTCACGCATTCCGTTCTACAGAGACCTCTTTGTCGTCTGGGCACGCTGCCAATGGGACAACAAAATCCGCGGCTTCCTGCTCGAGAAGGGCACCAAAGGTCTCAGCGCCCTGTCCATCAAGCACAAGCTCGCCCTGCGGTGCTCTTTGACCGGCTCCATCTTCATGGACGGCGTATCCGTCGGCCGCGATGCGCTCCTGCCGCACGGCGAGGGCCTCGCGGCTCCATTCGGGTGCCTGAACAACGCGCGGTTCGGGATCGCGTGGGGCGCGATGGGCGCGCTCGAGGACTGCGTGCACCGGACGCGCGAGTACGCGCTCGAGAGGCACCAGTTCAAGCGGCCGTTGGCGAGCTTCCAGCTCGTCCAGAAGAAGCTGGTCGACGCGCAGACGGAGGTGTCGTTGGGGCTCCTTGCGGCTTTGCAGGTGTGTTTGTGTGTCTGTTGTGGTTGAGTGGTTGGACGGCTCTGACCGGAAACGGCGGGAGTGCAGGTCGGGCGGCTGAAGGACGAAGGGAAGGTCGCGCCAGAGATGATCAGCCTTGTGAAGAGGAACAACTGCGGGAAGGCGTTGGAGCATGCGCGGAAGGTGCTCGACATCCTTGGCGGAAACGCGTGCTCGGACGAGTGCGTCTAGCTCTTTCCCGGTGGAAGCTCAGCTCGCTTACCGCTCTCTACCCAGGTACCACGTTGGCCGTCACGTCGCGAACCTACAGGTCGTGAACACGTACGAGGGGACCTATGTGAGTCGAATAGTTTTATCTGTCTCTGGGAACCCGTGGCGCTCACCTCTATTTCAAGGACATTCATACGCTCATCCTCGGGAAGGCTTTAACCGGGATCCAGGCATTTGCCAACTAAGGGAAATTAATGCTTGTGAGAGGACTATTTTACCTGCAATCGATCTGTCACAACCCCAGTATTCGGGAGGAAGACCACCTTGGCGGTGTTGCAACCACACGGTTCTCTTTCGAATGGTCGGAGAAGAAGCATGCACGACGCGTTTCGAGACACTGAGGAAAGCGGGAAGTTGCACACAGTCCAATCCGAGAGAAAGACAATTGCTGTCGTTGGAGGAGATTCTCCCACTACGACCCCAGCCACCCACATAAAGTGCCCGTCACAATCCCACGTTATTGCGATTCGCGCTTCCCTCATGCTTCAGGAGCTTCTCCGTCCTCTCAAAACATTAGGTTCAAGGAGATCGGACACTTCGACGATGATTATGCGAAGCAGGGAAGATCCGGTAAGATTTCGTGAAATCAATGGTACTGTACCGCCGCCGCCTCCTTCTTGGCGTCGTCCGCCACAGTCACCTAGATGTCTACCTGTACGTCACGTCATTCGTCGATTGAAGCTCTCATAGCTGACTACTTGCTTACGAACTGCGAGGCAGGAAGTTTGGCGAATCAACTTGAATCTCGGCAAGATTTAGTAAGAAGCAATTTGTCCTACCTCGGTTTCAAGAACAGGCGGTTTAACCATGCTGGCAAGAGGCGGATCCAAAGCACTAACGTATTTCCATGGAAACGGATCCGAAATTGTGTCCGCGGACCTCGGACTAGGCGAGTCTTCCCCTCTTTCTTCAGAATTTCGTGGTCGTGATGTCAGACTACTTCATGAAGGGGCAACATTCGAAACGACGCGCCGTATATCAAGCTCCTCTGAAACGCGCGTCCTATCTGTCGATTTTACTCCCTCCGTGCGTCTCATCGCGCCACAGAGCGTGCTTATCTCTGTTAGCTTCGAATCCTGTCTTGGCCCGAACCGTGACGATTCAGCTGAGCTAGCCGTGTTGGTGTGGCCCATCGAGGATTACTAGGGATGGGCGGCCGCAAAGTTTCTCTGCGGACTACATACCAACGGAGTCGGAATCGCTGAACTTGCTGTTGGCTCTAGGATCCACCAATATTGTGAAGCCTTGCCACGTCCCCGCCTCTCTACAGCGGCGGCCAGCATTGGCCGGTTTCGCTAAAGGCAGGCGGCAGCAAGTGGATCTGCCGCCGGTGGAGGCGGCCACTGGCACCCCGAGCATCCACATTCCTCTGCGGTACGGCCAGACGTAAGATGGGTCTTGCGGCTTGCCCAAGTTGTTCGCTGTCCACACGAAACTCCGGTCAGCGCAAGACACCTGTAAGCTTCCACCAACCAACGCAATTTCGTCCACTCATACAGACTTTCCTTTCCCTAGGTGGGCGGGCGCCGCACGAGCGACATTCCTGTTCTCGTCTCCTTTGAAATCCGAGTCTTTCGCACTCATTGACGCCATGCTTTTTCGGCATTTCAATGAGCACAGCGGTCCTCTAGTTCCGGGCCTCGATGTAGGACCCATCCTCGGAGTTTGGCGTCATCGAACGATCCCTAGTCAATCCTCCATGAACCCTCTTCATGCGACCAAAGTCAACCTGACGACGATTGACCGCGACGTTGGACATGTCATTGAAGGGCTTTGTGGGTTGCCGCTCACGGAGACTGGCCGTAGATCCATGGCGATCCGGCCGCCTCTCAAAAGGTCCACGAGTTTCTCGTTGTACCTACCTCCCTCGTCTTGTCTCTCCCCGTCTCTCCTCCTCCCCCCTTCCTTTCCGTCTCTTCCTTTCCGTCTCTTCCCTCCATCGACGACTGCCTCTCTTCTTCCGTCTTCCCTCTTTTCGACCACATCTATTCCTTTCCTACTTCCTCCCCTCCCCCTACCCTCCGCCGTCCACCCGTCACCGAGTTCCAGTGACTGTATGAAGAATCTACGCTGGGGGGATCCAAGGGGTGGTCGTACCAAGGCACCACCCAACGGCTTCATCCTTTTCCGCTCCGGCTACAAATCCATTCCTCACAACCAAGTCACCGCAGATGGGCGGAGGAAGAAGGAGACAGAGATCACTAAGGACGCGGCGGCCGCCTGGAGGGCGCTCCCCGAGGTCGTGCGGGACGACTACCTCGGCCGTGCCCGCAGCAACCTCGTAGAGCATAAGCGCGAGCATCCCGACTTCTGGGCGCAGCGACGGGGGCGAGACGGTAGATTCACGGGCGTTCCAGGATATAACGCGGTGCCTGCTCATCGCGGGGAACTCAGCAGTATGGAGCCTGGCTCTCTACGGTGTCCGGTGGCGGAGTCCCTACCATCCACAGGAGGTTTTCTCAAGACCGTTGGGCCGTCGTTCTCCGTCGATCCAGACTTTATCTGGCGTGAACCATTGGACCCACTGTCTTATTCCCTCGTGACCCCATCTTCTGATGATGGTCAATCATTCCAGTTGAACTATCAACGCTCCAACACGGACACAAGCACTCCCTTTCTACCCTCTTACCGTCATGTCCTCTTGCGAAAGTCAGTTACTATTCCCCGTCCCCTCCAGCGTCCATGTCGTAACGTCCGCTCCAGGCACTACTCTTCCTTATAATCACGTCCCGTCTCTACCCCCGATAATCCACAGTCCGACTGCGGTTGATCCGACATACCCAAATCTCACTCCACTCGGAGGCGAAGACGCGCCACTGAGATGGGACGCTATACCCCCTGAGCCCCCGTTGCAGTCTACACGGGATTTCTCATCGCGCACGCTAACCTTGTCAAGCTTCGACTGGGAGATGGTTGACTTGTTCCTCTCGAGCATTCCTACCTCCGGAGCGAGTACCTCAGCAACCCTTCCGCACTCAGGCTGTACCCCTCTCTAGGGCCAGGGCCATATATGACACTGGTGATATCGATAATTCCGTATGGCCATTATTGTAGCGCACAGGTACTGTTCTCTTGTCTATGACTTCTTTCCGGTACGGTATTCTGGTTTCTCCCTGATTCGCTCTTTATACCTCCCCCCAAATTCGGAGGGTCACGGGCTTGTCATGGTTAATCCTAGCATAAAACGATTTACCTTACTCATCCTTTATTAATACACGGCTACTAGCTAGAACTACATGATTCAAATATCTGTCCCTAATAATATACAATCTCTCGATTACTACTGTATCCTACCCGCTCCCTCGCGGACGAGTTGGGGCGCTGCTAGAGATGGGATACAACTTTCTCGCAGGGAAATAAGACCTAGAATCGGAATAGCACGGCGGGTCAGGGCGGGACAATGTATTTACAGGGAAGACGGAAATAATGACGACAGCATGGTGGATTATACAAGCAAGAGGACAGGCTACGGGGAAAGTAACGTACACGACGGAGAGATAAGATGAAAGGGTGGTAAGCCAGACGCTACGAGGACGGCCCGTTCGATATAGCGTTCCGTTCCGCAATCCTCGTTAGGAGAAGACGAAGCCGCGTTGTGACAGGGTCTAGAGGACTTCCACGGACGGAAGCCGACAATCTCCTCTTCGCCACCGTCAGGACTGGCGCCATACATAACCTCGTCGACAGGCCACTTCTAGGCGAGAAGCAGCGAAGTCTGGACGTTAAGAGTCCTGTACGATGGTGGAGCTAGACGTGGCTATAGGTGGAGGAGAGGGTCGGATGGGTTGATGCCGAAGAATGTCGTCGGGAACCTCGCGGTACGGTCATCGATAGGAAGAGGATGCATGGCGGGCTGAAGGGCACCCTGTGGAGCCTCGCGGAGCTCGAATGGGAAGTGGGTTGCGTTCTCAGACCCTTGAGGGTTAGGCACTGATGGGATAGAAGAGTACCCGCCGGGTGGGGCTTGGTACCGTGATTGAGGTGGGAACGCCGCAGGCGATGCGGGTAAGGTGGCCGTAGGCGTTGAAGACAGGATGGGGAAGGGGAGCGCAGTCGGGGAGAAAGGCAGAGTGTGCCGTTGAGGCAGCAGCCATGACTGCGGGGGAATAAGAGACGAGGAGGGAAGAGGCGCGGAGAGAGGAAGAGTCATGGGCGGGCGGAAGGACGGCGGGACAGGGAAAGACGACGTAGCAGCCATGGACTGCGTGGGCGGGCCCACGTACATGGTGGGTTGAATAACGGGATAATATGTCGGGAGGGAAGTCGTGTATCCGTCGATGGGAGTGGATGGACCAGAGATCAAGTGAGGAGTGGAGAGGTGGATCGAGGAGGTGGGAAGTCCTCGAGTCGGCTGCGAGGGATACGGCGACGACCGTACGGCAGTCCTCGCGGACCGCTGGCGACTCCTAGCTTTCTGCTGCTTCTCCGCCGCCCTCCTCGCTTTCGCCTCCGCAGTGTGATGAGATGGGTATCGTCGTGCATGGTGCACCCGGACACCCTGCGCAACCAGCGTCCAGAAATCCTTCCGCTCCTTAGGTAAGCTTTTCCACACCGCCGCGGCCCACCGCGAGAGAACCTTCTGTTCAAGGCCCTTCATGGCATCCGCGGGATTTTGGCACCCCTGCATCCACAGAATCAGTGGGAATATGTAGTCGATGAACCATTTCCGAAACAGGAGGATGCTATTCGGGGGGTCTTTGATGATCCCTTTCTCCGCCTGCTTCGTGACGGTAAGGTATCCAAGAAATTCCTCCTGGGATGTCGGGAGGGGGGGCGCAGTAGGACGGGGGGCCATCGTGGTGGCTAGCGGCTGGAAGGGGAAAGAAAAGGAGCAAGAATCATTAAGAGACATACCGAAGCGTCGAATGCGAATGACGTACCATAACAGCGCGGGATTTGGGGAGGTGGAGGAGGGAGCGAACTGGCAGGAGAGCAGAAGGGTAGGAGACGGAGGATGGCAATGCGACGAACAACCCCGTTATATATGCCCCCCGTCCCCGCAAAGCGTCCACCATAGAAACATATTAGGCGAACGCAGACCCTGTGGGCGCGCGAGCGCCAACGGTTTGTCACTCCAGCGCATTGGCTCATCCGCGTCCTACGCTTTGCATGTGGCTGCGGTGCCGAACTAGTGGGTGGCACACCAGCATTCTGGAGATAAGCTGTACAAACGAAGGAGCCAAGTTAGCCGATACAAATCGAGCTCGTGGTTGATCATGCTCACGGATGCCCCACGGCGGGGTCCCACGGAAGCGAATAAGTCGGTGGGGTCGGCGCGTGTCCCCTATCCCACTCCGGCGCTGCAGAGAGGCCGGGCAGGGTCGAGGGAGGAGGGAGCACCACGAGACTTAATTTCCCGCTGTCCTCATTGATCCCAGATGGGGGACCAGATACGGGGCTGTGGACTGCTAAAGGACTAGGGCCCCTGGAACAATGGAGAGGAAGCGCCGCGCACCCAAGCCGGAAGCAATCCAGGAAAACCTGGCGTTTCAAGTTGATCGTTGATTGTGCGAATGTGAGGAAGATCATTTGAGAAAGTAGGAACTTGACGTACAGCAGCACAGAGAGCCCAGATTCCCTCAACGCGACAAAGCTGCACAAAGCACGATGGGCGAAGCGTGTGAGTGTTGTCGTCCGCACCCTACTCCATCCGCCCCCGCTCCCCGATGTGATACCAGCCCGTCGGACTTCCGCGACGCACTCCTCGCCCGCTACAAGTCTGCATTCCGCCAAGTCGGATCGACCCACTCCAGACCAAACAGGTCGAACACCTCTTTCTCCGTCTTCGGATAGAACTCCTTCGAGTCGTACCGCCGCGTACTGCTTCTGCGTCAGTAGCGCACCTGCGGGCCAATCACTGAACTACGCACATCCCAGAACTGTCGAACTTCATCCCTAGCTTGTCCTTTGCCCACTGCCTGATGTCCCGCTGGAACATGATCGAACCCGTCCTGCACAAGCCCATCGTCATCGACATCAGCGCCCCAGCTGAATGACGCAAACACGCACCAACCAATGACCGCCGTCCAGTAGACCTCTGGTGGCGCGAAGATGAGGTCGACCCTCCGGCGTGTGCCGTCGTAGAACGATGACGAGGCGGGAAGGGTGAACACGGTGAGTGCCTTCTCCAAGCTGTCCCAGTGTCGCTGGCGGAGCGGATTGTGCGCGTGGAAGCCACCGAGATCTGTTCGCTACGTGAGAAGCACGGAGACTCCGAGGAGTGTGGACGACGTACGCATAACGTGCGTTACCATACCTGCGATCACGAACGTCAGTGGACGCGATATGCTAGTGGGACTCCAATCGTCGACTCACCACGTTCATGAAGTCGCCGTACGAACCGCTTGCAGAGTCCCTTGACCCTCGATCGGTCGGGATGGGTGAAGACGATATCGACGTCGTTGCTCTCTGGCTTCCCGCGCCGGTAACTGCACCGATGATGAGTCGAGTACGCCCCAAAAGTGCAGAATGGACATCACGTACCCTCCCACGATCGTCGACACGCACCCGGGCTCGAACTCGTCGAGCTCCTTCATAACCACCCTCCCCATCTCTTCCACCTCCGCTCGAGGAATCCTGGCACCCGGAGGTCAGATCAGTCGCGTTATCATGCGCATATAGGACGCATGCGCACTTTTTCAAGAGGTCTTCCCTTAGCCCTATCGCGATCTTCACCCAGCTGTCGCCGAGCCCCTCATCCCCATGCTCCCCGCGTATCCACCCCGGCTTCCGCGGGGTCTCCTCCACTTCCACGATCTGGCTTTGCCCTTCGATCTCCGCACACTCGACCCCGTAGTAGATCTCGAGGTCGTCGAGGGTGCGCAGGTTGAGGTTGTACAGGCGGCGTGCAGTCGACGGGCCGATCCCATAGACCGACGCGAACAACGAGAGGGTCTGGAAGCGTTCGGAGGACTTGATCGCCTCTGAAAGTTCGCGAATCCAGGCGTGTAAGTGGAAGAATGAGCGCGAGAGGGGTCAACGAGAGAGTTGCGAGTTGCGTACCTGCCTCTGATATCTGGCCACTGTCCAGATACTGCTCGATCTAGACCGCGCGTCTTGTGAGCAAAATGTCTCAGAAGAGTCTTGTTTGGCACAACTCACGAGTCCTGTGACTTTCGGGCCGACGAACGGCAGCTTCTCCACTTGCTTGACCGACTTGATCTTGTGTGGATATGCTGGAATCCGCAAGTTAGCAATGCATATATGCATGTAAAACAGTAGGGGGACTCGGACGGGGGACGCACATTTGATGATGGAAGCAGCGCGTTCGTAGCTCAGCGCGCTCCGGTCCTCTCCCTCCAGTGTCCTGCTCTGTCGGATGGTATCGAGCGCACGCACGAGGTCTTGGTTTGGACAGACGAGCGGAGACGCACGCTGGCATGCGTACCGCGAGGTATGACTGAGCTTTTGGA
Source organism: Ganoderma multipileum BCRC 37180 (assembly GCA_000338015.2). Classification (NCBI taxonomy): domain Eukaryota; kingdom Fungi; phylum Basidiomycota; class Agaricomycetes; order Polyporales; family Polyporaceae; genus Ganoderma; species Ganoderma multipileum. Next base: position 19,190 of record BACB01006096.1, on the reverse strand, counting down.
CGTTAGTCGGTATTGGGGGGTCCGGAGGGAGCAAATTCTTCGGTGTAGACACCGTTCGACGCTTCTCCATCGCTGGTGCCAACGGAGTGGATGTAGGCGGTGGAGGGAACAGAGGTTGGGGCTGCCCACCCTCGGGCTGGGGGGGACGTGGAGACATGAACGGGGATGGCGACATCGACGGTCCGGAGCACGCGCACGGCTTGCAGTTGCATTCCGGACAGTGCTCAACCGTCGGTTCGTGCAGGTCCTGGACGGCAACATAGTCTTCGCATGGCATTGGCCCACCGTGCGAGACGGAGTCGCGCAGCCATTGTGGCGTCACGACCGCTTTTGCTTTCTGCGCGGTGCGTGAGCGACGCGTATAGGAGGCGAGGGAGGGGGAATCGTTCTGTATCGCTCCGGGAAACATGTTTTTCGTTGACACGTACCGCTATGTCCCAAGGAACGTGCCTCTCCAGCCGTCGACGCATCGATACTGCAGTGATGATCACGTCTGCATCCTTCGCGCTCTTGCATACGCCTCCAGTTTGGCGATCGGCCAGGCCCACCAGGGATGCAAGGGTTGCCATCTCCAGCTTTGCTTGTACAATAAAAACCTTTGTGTCCGCAAGTGCTTTCGCAGAAGTTGAGGTCTTTCGCTGTTTCGGAGGTGGAGGGCGGGAGGGAGATCGGGATGAAACGGACTCGGATTGCGACCCAGACTGAGTGGGGTCTGGGCCGGGTCGCTTGAAGGGCATTGCAGGTATATAGTTACTGAATCGCCGAACGTCAATATTGGAAATATATCCAAATGGCGCAGGACTGGAAGCCGCGACAGACACGCATATAGCTCGTGGAAAGGCGCCCTTGACTCGGATGATGTCACCTTCGACGAGCCTCGTCTGTGAGCGGTGTCGATAGCATCCCACACCACCCGCGAGCTTAGAGGTACAACTGAAATACGCACGTAATAATTTAGTCGGAAGGGGACCAGGATCCTCGTCGACATCATGGAGGGGAGGAGCAAATGATGACGGCTGTTTGGCGCCTGAGATACGCCACTCATTTACGTAATGACATACTGAACGCCTGGCGCTTAGTCTCAACCACATCCCGGCATGGCAAACAGCGTCCCCCTCTACCATGTGCATCCGTCGTCCGTAACATGTGAACCGAGATTATTTTGACACCTATTTCGGTCTAAAAAGTTGGGTAAGTGGTCATAAGACCCCATCTGAAGGCTTGGTAGTGAAGTCCGGAATCCGAGAGACTAGGTCGCGAACTGAAGAATTGACATTTGACATTCTTGAACCCTTCCAGAGACTATGTTCACATTACTGCAACATATTTACCATGCTCTTACGTATTGGATATTCCCCTTCAGCGTGCATGGGTATGTTAACGTAAGCTTAAACCGACTTCTGAAGTGACTCCTTATCGCCCAACCACTTCGCGTACTGTTGAACAGATCATCGGCGTTGGAATTCTTTATCACCATGCCTCATTATATCGCAGGGAAGCCCATGTAGCTGGAGGTCCTAGGGTGGTCGAAGTGGCGGGATATCATCCCATCAGGTAGTTACCATTTCCGCGCGTTTTGTGCCTGCACAGGTACAAGTGCATTAGATAACCCAGAGTGGGATATTAGGACGGGCATTCCAGGAAAGAGCGTTTCCCACTCGAGAGAGAATGCTCCATCCTGCCGCTACCATCGGCATTCGCTCTCAGCCATTCTGCCCAAAGTCGGAGGAAAGCTATGGAGGACCCGAGCGAACGTAACGGCGAGATGCATCGCAGAGATTTAGAACGGACCGTATTGTCGGTGAAATGCAACGAAATGGACGTTAGAACCGATCGTTGGACATGTACAGCCAGGGTCCAAAGAGCCCAAAAGGATCAGCTGAGGATAACGGATGCCTCTATAACACCTAAAACCCATAGGATAAGTCAGTTATCACAACACAACTCCACACGAACAACCGTGCCGCGCCTCGTGTCAAAGCCAGCCGAATCCGGAAGGACGGCTAGATCAGAGGGAGTACAAAGCCAAAAGACGCGCACCGGTCCTTGGCCTCTCTTCAACCATCACCTACCCCGTCTCCTCCCCCTCCATTCCTCGGCCTGCGCACACCCCACCCTCATCCCCACCGAACAATAATCCTCATCCTCACTGCACAACACAATGAGCATCGACGCCAACCCCCAGACCGACAGGGAATTGACACCCGTCCTCCCCAACAACAGCACAAGCAACAACACCAAAGCCAACATCGACGCCAACACGAAGCCCATCCTGCGCCGCGCGCCGAGCATCGCCGAGCAGATCGCCCAAGGCTGGCGCGCGCTGCCAGAGGAAGGACGACAGCGCTGGAAGGCAGCCACCAATGCTGCCAAGGTCGCAGAACCGGTAGGTCTCCCGCTCCAACATCGACTCCTTGGGCCACCGCTGACGGAAACAAACCGCCACTCGTCTCCCTTCTCAACCACAGGCGCGCAAGCCCGTTTACCTCCATCTCAAGCCCCGCCCTCTTCCGACGGACTGCGAGCTCGTCGTTGACGAGCTGCTGGCCACCAAGCCCAACCACCTCGCCGAGATCGTCGACAACAAGGCTAGGTTGGTCGACGACAGCGACTCCTCAACCACCCTCCTCTCCTTAACGGTTGGTCGTACGATTCCCCATCCATGGCGCATCGCCGGTGCCTTCTCCGACGGCCTCGAGAGCGTCCCCCTCCTCGCGCCCGTCCTCCCCGAGGACGAGTACGAGTACGACGAGGAGGAGGCGAAGAGGTACTGCATGACGTTCGAGGCCGAGCAGCACTTCCAGGCGTTCGAGGCGCACCTCCTGGCGAACCGCAAATCCGCCATCGAAATCGCCCGCGACGCTGCGATGGACGAGTGGGTGGCGATCAACCAGAAGCGGCAGAAGCTGAGGAAGGGGGCCCGTGTTATACAGTGGTGGGAGTACAGATTGGCTCGGCGGTTGAGGACGAGTTCGGGTATCCCGCTGAAGTTTCATACCTGGTGGTGGGTGTAGGCGGCGCGAGAGTGATCCCGGACGTTGACAGTGTACGATACGTTGTGAGCGTTCCGTGCGAGAGGAGGGAGACGCTATTTGTATAACGCTTTGTTTTTGGCTTCCGGATGCTTTGTATAGTTGAGATTCGGCATTTGTTGTACACATCGATTGCATTCGGACCTGGAAAAAAAGACCATCATTTTTCTGCAGGTTGTGCGTTCGACTGTGTGTGATGGACGTACGTAGGAGATGTCCAATTTGGGGATCAGTTCGTTCTCCGAAAACATCGGGCATGACTCGGACGCCGTGCTCCAAAGGCCAAGCGGTGGCGACTGTTGAACGTTGAATATTCAATCATGATTAGAGAAATCAATGGACTTGGTGGGAAATACTACATCCTGCTTACGATTCTAGGGTAAGCAGAGGAGTATGTACGAGCATGTGAAGTACTCACAGATGCGACAAGCGTCGGGTACCAGAAGGCAAACGTAAAAGTAAGAACCACACTCACACAACCAGGCGGAGAAGTTATCGGTCCAACTATGTTGATTTCCGACGGAATACACGAGAGACTACTGATGTGACTGGCTGTATGAACGTCCTCGAGAAAGGCGCGGCGAGGTACATCGACAGGCCAATCCTGACGGGAAGAAGGGCCTGGAGCGGTACGTTCACATGAGCCACACTTCCACACTTCTCATTTGCACACACGATACAAATGAGATGCGTACAGCGAGCTTACCTTCGTTAGAGCGTATGCCACAACGGCGTTCGCGACGTCTCCCGCGATCTTCCCCGTCAGGATCGCCTCCGCGTGGCGCTCAGCCTGCTCTTCCGGTGAAAGCGCAGGCGGCTTGCTACCCTTCTCGTACCCGAACCATCCATACCTTCTCCCTACTCGCTCAGCCCGCGCCTCTCCCTCGACCATCCACTCCCGGAACCGTTCCCCAACCCAGCTCTCACGGAATTGCGCCACCAACCCCGTATCGTCCTCGGTCCCGGGTCTTGGTACCAGTGCACCGACGACGCTCTCTCCAACACCAAGTCCTCGTGCGGCAAAGAAGAAGCCCGCGATGGGCACTATCGCGGTGAGTTCGTGGAGAATGCCGAAGGAGAGGATAAGAGACGGGAGAGGTGTGCGGGTGCGCTGGGAAAGCGCTGCGAGAGCTTGTTTGTAGGGCCCGAACTTGGACTGGGGCGCGGATGGTGGTGGCGGCTTCATGTGGGATAGAGACAAGGTGTCACATAGAACGTCGACGATGTTCGCAATGAGGGCGCGGGCGATGACGAACAAGACTGCACATCGCGCGCACACGATGTTGTTGGTGAGCGGGAGATTTGGCGACGATGTGATTGGCTGGCGGGTGCCGCCGACCCGACCTTTTCAGGGCGCTGACGTCAGAGTTGCCTTTTTGATGAGACCACGCTCGCGATGTTGAGCTGGCTTGGCCTTTGACCACATCCCTTGCTGACTTGCATATACTGTAGACTTTCTCCAACCACCGTCTTCTTACTGGGTGCCTTTCATTCATGCGCGCATATATGGACGGAGGTACACAGTCTTACTCGACTCGTTGCCAGCCGAGTGCAGTCTAGCGTGCGAGCGTTTTGTCTAGACCAACAGCGCCGCTAGTGGTGCCTTTGGATTGTCGGATCATCCTGGTCCTCTGGGCTTGACAAGTGCGTTTTCGTTCGTGCTCACGCTACGAGTACTCTACGTCAATTTTCTCTCTACTTGTGTGGTGCCTTGATCGCCGATTTACATGCCATGCGTCCCCCAGATTACTTCTGTATCGGTGTGTCAAGGTTTTGCCCCTCTATTCCCGCGAAGATGTGTGGGAACGACGAATGAAACACGTGGGTGGCTAATCCGACCAACGCGGAAGACGTCAATAGTCAGTCAATTTGTGGCCAATGGACCGAATATTTTCAAGGTCGGGCCTGGCTTGGGTGCATCAGGAAGGTTTGAGCTGATGGCTGATTGATCTACACAGGGCCCCACCACACCGTGGACGAGGATTCGTCTGGACGAATGCTATCGTGTTTGGCGCAGCATATGAGGCAATAGCACGCCATGCCACCATTGCACAACGTCTTTATCAAGCTCCAATGCGCGCCCATAGCTCGAGTCTTCCCTGGAGCCGCTCCCCACGACCTTGGACCGCCCCCACGACGTACACCGTGCGTCAGCTCCCTTATCCTTCTTTCGCCCGTCGGCGTAGCAGTTTTCTCCCGGGACCGGTTCTCAACCGCGCTTGTTGGACAACTCTCACGTGCCACCACACGCCTTTGCCGACACCATGGCCGAACCGCGTCAAAGCGCCGAATATGACGTGAAGAGGGACGCGAAGAACGTGTCCGAGACCGGCTCAAGCATCTCAAGTGACGAGGAGCAGGCGATCGTGCAGAACCAAATCGCGGAGGAGAGCGGCCACCAGATCAAATACCGCTCCTGCTCGTGGCAAAAGGTCAGCTGCTCTCTTCTATTCTCCGAGATCCTCGTCCGCCTTCCGTTCTGGATCCACATCCATTACCGCATTCTACCCGTTATTCATTCATCCCGCGATCTCGGTGTTTGTTGGTCCTTGTGTATCGTGCTAACACTGCCGATCAGACTGCCGCGCTGCTATTTTCGGAGTACATCTGCTTAGCAATCCTCTCGTGAGTCACGATCTCCGTGTTTGTGTTTGTATTACACTGTCCGGAGGCTGACTTTACGTGTCCCGGATCGCTCATCGCCACGTTCCTCGCGCGTGCTCGACACAATGGCATACTGTACATCGGGTGATACAGCTTCCCCTGGTCCTTCTCAGTCCTGGGGCTCGTGCCCGGCATCATCTTGACGCTCGTCGTCGCTGCATGTGTCTTGTACACGTCGCTCGTGCTGTGGAGATATTGCATGAGGCACCCCGAGAGTAAGTCGCAACTCTTTTCCAACCCCCTACCTCTTGCTTACTGCGTATACACAGTTCGCGATGTATGCGATATCGGTCAGGCACTGTTCGGCGGTTCAAAATGGGCATACAACGTCACCGCCGTGTTCTTCCTCTTGAATAACACGTTCATCCAAGGTATGCACCTCGCTTTCGTGGATGCTTTGCGATCGACCATTGACGTCGTCCACCAGCCCTTCATGTCCTCGTCGGTGCGAAGCTCTTGAACACGCTAACGAACTCCGCCGCATGCACGATCGCGTTCTCGGCGGTCGCGACAGTGATCTGCTTCATCTTCACGCTTCCTCGCACGCTGAGCGAGCTGTCGCACCTCGGTCTGTTCTCCGCCGCCACCATGGGGGTTGGTGAGTACGCTCGTCATCATATGGAGGCTCAGGCTAACCTCCCCTCGTAGCCGTCCTGCTCGCGATTATCTTCGCGGGCGTCGAGGGCCACCCATACCGCTGGGCGCCGGGCGGCGACCCCATCGTCACCCTGTGGCCCGTCAAGGGCACGACGTTCGTCGCGGGCATGAGCGCGTTCATGAACATCACCTACACATTCGTCGGTCAGATCACCCTCCCGTCTGTATGTCGTCCCCCTCGCTCTTCCCTCGTTCCATTTGCCTCCCCGCGCTAACCACACGTTCGCGCATACATAGTTCATCGCCGAGATGAAGGAGCCCAAGGACTTCCCGAAAGCCCTCTGGGCGGTCTCGATCGCCGAGATGGTCGTCTTCACGCTCTGCGGCGCGCTCATGTACCACTGGGTCGGCAACCAGTACATGACAGCCCCCGCGTTCGGCTCCCTCTCGCCTCTCTACAAGAAGATCGCGTTCAGCTTCGCGATCCCGACCATCGTCTTCCTCGGGGCGCTGTACGGGAGCGTCACCGCGCGGTTCGTGTTCTTCCGGATCTTCAGTAGGGACTCGCGCCATCGGTACAGCAACACCCTGAAGGGGTGGGGGACGTGGGTGGGGATCATCGCGGCCAACTGGGCGGTCGCGTTCGTGATCGCGGAGGTGATCCCGTTCTTCTCGGACTTGCTGTCTCTCATGTGCTCGCTCTTCGGTGCGTCGTTCGCTTGCCTTCCCCCTCCACCACACTACTTAGAAACTAACTCACATCACCACAGACTGCTGGTTCGGGTTCATCTTCTGGGGGATGGCGTACCTGACGCTGTACCCGGGCAAGGCGCGCTGGGTGGGCGCGTGGCGGTCCGCGCAGACGCTGCTCAACTACTTCATCATCCTCGTCGGCGCGTTCATCCTCGTCGCGGGCACGTACGCGTCCGTGCAGAGCATCGTCGACTCGTACCGCAAGTCCGCGTACGGCTCTGCGTTCACTTGTGTGAGCAACGCGCTATGATATCTTGTTTAAAGCCGGGCAGGGTCGGTCGGGCCTGCTGGCACGCTGTTTAATATACCTAAACTTAAGTTAAGGTAGATCGGATTGTAGATCGTAATTTATGTCGTGCATTTGAGAGTACATACATGACACTTAGTGTACATACTGATACGGATTCCTATACGTATAAGCGATGTGGGAGTAATGCCGTTGTTGTAGAGCACACATAGAAAATTTCACTTCGTGTGCGCCGTGCGTGAATGCCGTAGTGATCATGAAGTGCCGTAGTACCACCATGACGGCTCGTGAATGTCATGAACAAACTCATTACTGGTCACGGTGACCAAGTCGTCATCAAAAACGTAACAATACAACCCGTATCTAGCTGCAACCCGCCCGAGCAGTCCCAGCGGTCTCGGGCTCGATCTTCCACTCGCCGCGAAGCTGATCTCCCCTGTAGTTGAGGAACTCCTGGGTGCCTACGTTGGAGGCCGCGAGATCGCTGTCGGCGACCTTCAGGCCGTCCACCTTGAAGCACTTGGCCGTGAATTGGCTTGCGACTGCCTCCGGGATCAACATCTGACTAGTAATTTTGCCTGCAAGGCGACCGAAGGCAGTAAGTCTTACATATCGGGGTAGGTGAAACATCGAGGGACGTACCGTCACGGCGGTCGAGGAGCGCGAAGCGCACGACGGTGTTCTCGGTCACCCCAGGCACGGCTGCCTTGACGTGCGCGACCCGCGCGACCTCCTTCTCGGGCGTATCGCCGACGATGTCTTCAGGAAGGAACGCCTTGCGGATCACATTCCGCCAGTTCCCGGACGATTTAGCGAAAATGGCACACAGCGCACCCGTCGTACCCGGGTTGTTCTGTATGTTCATGTTGGCGGACACGATGCTCCTGCAAGGCTGATGTTCAGTGAACCGAACACTGGCTCGGGCGCGCTCGTGCACAACGAGAGACTCACGTATCCTTGAAGTCCGCGAGGTACAGACCGGGACCCATCTCGGCGTTCGCGCCGCTCGTGCCTTTGGCGGCCTTAACCTTAGTTCCGGGCTTAAGGAAGTCCAGGAATCCGTCGGCCTTGACTGGCTTCTCGATGTGTCCCTTTTGCGCCCAGAACGCAGCGGTGTCCTGTTCGAGGCGTCAGACGATTGCACCGTGATCAGGGAAAAATGGGGCGCACACTGTTGGTGCCGTGCCAGCCAACGAACTCCTCGTTATCACGCTCGAAGAGGTGCGCCACGAAGTCGTACGCGCGAGCACCGAAGGTCCTCGGCTTCTTCGCGGGTTTCTTGATAGGGCACTGCAATGAGAGTAGTAAGGAACGGCGACTTGGATGACGCGGAGCGGCTGTAAGGAACACTCACCGCGCTCGGCTTCGCGGTTCCCGTAGCCTTCGCGGTCTTCGAAGCCTTGGTCTTGGTAACCTTAGCTGTCTTCGTAGGCTTAGCCGTTGTCGCTGCCTTGGTCGTCTTTGCAGGCTTCGTCGTCTTGGTCGCCTTCGCTGTTGTCTTCATCCTAGTAGTCTTCGCCTTGGTCGTCTTCGCCTTCGTAGTCTTGGCCTTGGTCGTCTTTGGCTTCGGAACCTTAGTGGTCTTCGGCGTCGGCTTCGGCGCAGTCTTGGTCTTCTTAGGCGTGCGGCGCTGGAGATCCGAGGGTTCCTCGTCGTCTTCCTTGAGGCCAACGTCTTCCTCGTCGTCGAAGTCGCGAGTCTCGAGGTCCTCTTCATGTTCATCAAGGGCCTCATCCTCGTCATCGAAGTCACGTGTATCGAGGTCAACTTCTTCTTCCCCAAACTCATCGGCACTAGGGGCGAGCAAGACATTGCCGTCACCGGAGGCAGGCACGACACCGCCCTGATCAACGCCGGGGGCGGGTACAAGACCTCCTTCGGCCGGTATAACGCCCTAAAATCAATGAGTACACACCGATGCGACATATAAGTTTCATTCAACGTACGTAGCCGGTATCAGGACCAACGGGGGCGGACTGCACGGAGGCGGAAAGGGCGAGGACGGCAAGAACGAGAAGGCGGTCGAAGGATGGCATTATGGGCACGCTAGCGTGACGTTACGGTGTTATTGAATGCTGGGATATGGGCGTGTTGATAAATAGTGTCGTAAAGGGAAAGCCGCACAGCTGCCGTGGCGTGTGAGCATCATAGTGCGATGGGCAGGTATGGGAAGGGGTACGCACCAGCTGAAAGGAGTCCAAGGAACAAAAGGGGGAGTGGCTCGAAGGAGAAACGAAAACGAGCTAGAGGTGCTAGCGCAGAAGGTGCTGAGCTTTTATGTTCCACGCCATGCGGAGATCGTAGTTGGAACTGCAGGAGCACCCAACCGCTACACAGCATCCAAGGGCGCTGCGCCCGCGCTCGGCCGCATGAAATTGAGCGTAGTGGGCGTCAGCAATACCTGTGGCCCGGATACATTTCAAAAGCTAGCTTGGGACAATCTAAAGAACACGAGCTCGTACCCTGTCCTTCTAAGTGAAGGAGTCTTCGGCCAGGCCGACAGAGACAACTTCGAAAGAGGATATCCGTCAAGGAGCAAAGATCGTCCGCGAATGTCGATCAACTGCTCAAGGAATCAATGAGCGTCCCGCTGAGGAGTCGGGAATCTATGGGCCGTACAATCAAAACGCGCATTGCTGTAGGAAGTACTGGTAACCAACTGGTATCACCGGAGGCGGGGTATATGTCCGGTCCGGCCGAGATCGGTGCAGATCACAGCGCCCGATGATGTACTTCCATTTGACCACGGCCAGGAATATTAATGCAGAGTCTCGCTGTGTTCTGAGAGAGGAGACTCCGTGCCACCTGGCAGATGTCGAACATCAGCGCATGCTATGCACATTTCATCAAGGCATAATTCACCTACAACGTGCGATGGCGGAGTGCCACAGGGAAGTTCTGGTAGTACGAACTCCTGGATACATCGTAGTACAGCATGTCAGTGCGAGCACATGGAATGACCGTGACGAAACGGACACCGCATCCAATAACCATGCTAGCTACCACGTAAACCCGCTGTTCGGCGCTTTTTGATACGCCCCCTCCCATAGCCTTCCATGGATGAATCGATGATGATGCAGGCGAACTGCCCGTCTCGGGTAGCAGCAGCGACGGGGATGACGGTCACCTCGCATAGATCTAGACCGCAGAGTCAACGCAGAATGCTCGTCAATGCCAGATCTCAGGGACATGTACGCTCGGCTGCTCGTGGCGCTGCATTACGCCTTCGCGAGGCTCGAGTGACCTTCATGCAAGGCATCTGCCGGGCGTGACTGAAGAAGCGGGACGACAGTAGTAGGGCCTGGGGGAAGAGTAGAGACCAGGGAAAGACCCCAAACAGACATCCATAACAGCTGACGTCGATGCGCACTCATCCAAACGCGGGACGGCCCGGCCCGTAATATTCCGGCAGGCAGCCGAAGCGAAGCGCTTGCTCAAGGACGACTTGGAGAATGGCACTCGTCAAGAGGTGTCCAGTAGTAAGTATCGACACCCGTACTTCCTCGCGTTCAAGACCGGAGTCCGTACTCGACACTTCCCAGTCGGAGAGGAGCACATAGCTCCGACTGTTAGAATGCTAGCGCTCACGACCCTCGACGGCATAACCCCAGTATCACAATATGTACAACATTCACTCTTCTCTCCTCCTACCACGACCAGCGTGCTCGCTACAGAGCCTTTTAGGACTTTAACACCGACCGAGGCAACGTCGTGCACTTGAGACAATGCCGAAAAGCTGGCGTTGTGGTTCGGTAGCTCCTCCGAATGTCGTATTGAAAACCAGTTACTGCTCGCGAACTGCTGTCAGCGTAACTATATACGTCTCCTTCATCTTCTCAGCTCGCTATTCATACCTCCTTCAACATCCACCAGCATTTTCCGGCACAATCTTCCACTCATCACGAAGCATCGCCCCGTTGTACTGGAAGTCAGGGTACGACTTGGTGCCCACTTTGGAGGCCGCCTCGTCGCTTTTGGCAACCTCTCGATTTTCAATCTTGAAGCACTTGGCCGTGAACTGGTTGGCGATCGATTCCGGGATCGCCAACTGACCTGTGGGGGCTGGACGGCCATCATCTACTGGCTGTAAGTCCGCACAGGAATGAGGGTGAACGAGCATCCAGGTACGTACGCTTCTTTGTGCGCCCGAGGAGCGCGAACCGAACCACGATGTTCTCGCTCACCCCAGGCACGGCTTTCTGGACGTGCGCGACGCGCGCCTTCTCCTTCTCTGGGGTGTCGCCGACGATGTCCTCAGGGATGAACGCCTTGCGGATCGCGTTCCGCCAGTTCCTGGACGACTTGGCGAAAATAGCGCACAACGCGGGCTGCGTGCCCGGGTTGTTCCGCGCGTTGGCGTCGGCAGATCCCAAGCTCCTGTGTGGCTGGTGGTCAGCTTATCTTACGGATGGCGAAGTGGTAGGGCACGGACGTCTCGCCCCAGTCGGCAAGGTACAACCCAGGACCAACTTCAGCGTTAGCCCCGCTCGTGCCTTTGGGGCCCTTAGTGCCGAGGCCGATGAAATCCAAGAACCCGTCGGGCTTAGTGGGCTTTGCGACGTATCCCTTGGACGCCCAGAACGCAGCTGTGTCCTGCTACAAGAGTTAGCCAACCGCGCTGCACCGTGAGTGAATAAAAATGGAGCGTACACTGTTGGTGCCGTGCCATCCGACGAACTCTTGGTCATCCCGTATGTGAGCGATGTAGTCATACGCGCGCTCTGCGAAGGACTTGGGCTTTGGCGGCGGCTTCTTCACGGGGCACTGTGAAAGAAAAGTAAAGATCAGTTGCCCGTACGAGGTGTGCGAGGTGGAATCGACGTTCACAGAGCTCGGCTTCGCAGTTCCGGTGGGCTTCGCGGGCTTTGAAGTCTTGGGCGGCTTGGGAGGCGGCTTCGCTGTTTTGGTCGGTTTTCCCGTCGGCTTCGCCTTGGTGGTCTTCGGCTTGGGCGCAGGAGGTTTGGTGGTCTTGGGCGGCGGCTTTGGCGCAGCCTTCGTGGTAGAAGCGGCGCGGCGCTTGAGGTTCAACCGATCTTCATCGACGTCTTCTCCCTCATCGGGACCGCGCGCACCTAGATCCTGATCGCCCTCGTTAATGTCGCTATCCTCCTCGTCGAAGTCGCGAGTGTCGAGATCCATGTTGAAGTCATTGTCATCGAACTCTTCAGCACGGGGTGCGTACACGATGTTGCCGTCATCAGAGGTAGGCGTGACACCCCGTTGATCGACCCCGGGGGCCGGTGTGATGTCGCGCTCGGTGAGTGCAATTCCCTACAGGTACTCAGTATAATGGTGACACGCAATCAAGATTCTACTTACTGGGGCCGACCGCACGGAGGCCGAAAGGGCGAGGACGGCGAGAACGAGGAGGCGATTGAATGCTGGCATTCTTACTATGCTATAACAGAAAAGGTAGGGCGCTATGTGTCCCGATTTATGGTTGTATTGGCGACGAATGGGTTAGTGAACGCAGGTGCAGGAGGGACGTTAGTATCATAGTATTGGGGACAGGCATGTTGGTACAGCGCACCACTGGTTACTGGGATTCGAAAGGATGGCAGAGAGGGGAGGCGAAAGTCGGAAGTGAGCTGGAGGGTTCGCACTGGACATGCTGGCTTTTATGTTGTACGTGGTGCGTGGATCTTCGTTGAAACATGAGGAGCAATCGAATGCTATAATGCACCTAGAAGATACAGCGTTGGAGCGGACGCTCCCCAAGGCTCAAGTACATGAAATTCAACGTGGAACGCGTGGTAACGCGTCTTCTCTGTTGCCCAGATACACGTCAGAGGGTAGCTCGGATACTCCGAAGGATGACAGATCGTACTTTGCACTTGTACGAGGGAACCTTTGGCCAAGCCAACAGAAACGACCGAGAAAAAGACAATCCTCTTGAAGATATCACGGTAGGCCTGAAAAAACGACGATAGTCCCTGAGTGTCAATCCACCGACCGAAGCAGCGAGCGTCCCGATGAGGAGCACGCACCATGATCGCGCACGGGCACAACAGCAGGCGGAGTAGAACTCCGCTCCGGCCGAAATCGGTGCAAGCCACAAGCACGCCCTAGAATCAACCACTGACCGCACCTAAAGGCGGTATGCTTCTTTGCTCCAATATGACTGACCTAGCTATTGACAAACATCAGCATCTAGGACCCCCAGTCCGTCAAAGCATGAAGCCCCTACATTATGTGCGCATGCACGAAGCGTCAACTCGTATCAGGACACATCAATCGGCACAGACTGTTCGCGAAAGGAAACGAGTGGAAAGTTGAAAACAATGCATAGCGGGGTGGTGGTGTACATAAGTGAGGAATGCGGTGAGCACTGGCGCGAACTTTCGGAGCCTGGGTCCAAAGTTAAGCTCCGATAGAGGGGCATGGCGGAGTATGAAAATTCAGCATAAGGCCTTGGAGACGGAGTGTGAATTAGGCATAGCTGAATCTCCCTCGCATGAACCTAGCTCTGCAGAGGCAAAACCGTGCATAGCGTTCCACATTTGAGTCATGACTCTACTACATCTTTTAGGTTTACAGACAGAACTTCCAGTAATAAACCATTCACACCGAACCACTTGGCCTAGCCCTCACAATAACACCGAGTTAGCATAAAGTTATCGAACTTCTCCGGCCGTCCATCGCGCGATCCCGCATACAGGGCGTTACAACCCGAGAGCCTCCCTCCTGCCCTTGCTCTTCTCGTCGTAGTAGGGTACCTCGCCCAAGCTCACCGCGCGGTTCCCCTGGCGGTCCGCGTTCCCGTAGTCAAGCGTCGCCGTGTGGAACGTCGCGCGGTTGTCCCAGATCGCGACGTCGTCCTTGCCCCACTGATAGCGCACCTGCAGGTCGTGGTTCTCGGCGATGTGCCGGAAGAGGTGCTGTAGGACGTCAGCGGACTCGTCCGGGGTGAGCTCGAGGATGCGCGTCGTGAACGTGCGGTTCACGAAGAGCGTCTTGTAGCCTGTGACGGGGTGCGTGCGGATCACCGGGCTGGGCGGGGGGAGGGTTAGTGGAGGCAAGGGACGGGGAAATGGAGGGAAGGACGCACTGGACGGCGGTGAGGTCATCGCCCGTGTTGAGGGGTGAGCCGCGCGGGTCTTGGATCTTCAGGCCGTTCGCCTTCGCGTACTGTGCACCATAGGCGTGAGACGATACATTCTATATTAGACAGCTGGGGTTCAAGACGTACCGCGTTGAAGAAGTCGGCGTTGTGTACAGCGGTCAAACCCTCGAGGAAGCGTTTGAACGCGGGAGACAGGCGATCGTACGCTTCGTAGCCGCTGGCCCACTGTGAGCGGGAAGCGAGCGACGTTAAGAAAGGGTCCAATCGACGATCCAATCACACGGTGCACGAGAGGACAACGTACGAGCGTATCACCTCCGACTACGAACACAGGGAAGGTTTGGTTTGAGCGTGAGCTTGAGCTTATTTGGGATCGGTGGTGGGGGCATGCTTACCCTTTGGGAGTGTGTGTATTTTGAGGATCTGGACCCGATAGCCGATATGAGAAGCTGTGTACGACGGGTCAAGGATAGAGAACTCACGGCATAATCCGATGGGACCTTTTCGAACGTGATATCCGCGTGCCAGCCCGCACTCGCGCGCTGGCCCTCCACGACGTCCGCGCGCGAGATACCTCCTGCGCACGCACGCACGCTAGTCAGCCGCGCGATCGCATACACATCGCGTAAACACGCACCCATGGACGAGATCACCGACACCTCGGGGCCAAACTCTGGCGTCGACTCGGAGATGGGGTGGATATGGAGGCCAGAGGACTCGGGCTTGCCGGAGAGCCTCCCGAGACGGTCAGCGAGCTTCAACTGGTCGGCGATCTTGATGTCCTGGGCCTTGAAGAAGACGACGCCGCGCTCAGAGACGAGGCGCGCGAGGTCGCGGAGCTGCTCGTCGGCGTTGGGTGCATTGAGGATCGCGCTCAGCTGCGTGGATGGATCTGCAGGCAGCGGTGGTCAGATCGCGTGGTGCGTGAGTGGAATGCGGGGGAATAAGGTTCAAGATTGACGGATGGGCAGTGGAGAGGTACGAATGCGTAGATCAGGGCAGGTGAAAGTGAAACACACCCGTAAATGTGGTCCCGATGTGAGGGGTCTCATCTTTGGCGGGGTAGATGGAGAGAGAGCGGAGGAGACCACGTTCGATCGAGTCAGCCATCGTGGTAGTAGCAATGGGTTGGCGACAAGTCAAGGAGGAAGAGCTTCAAGACGTGCAGAGGGCGGAGATGGGACCTATGACCTGTGATACGGGGAGGGGTAATTGAGGGAATGCCCTGGGAGGCCTGGGGAGAGCAGGGAGGTCCGGGACGCTGTGTGCACGGTCGCGTAGCACGCCATCCGGGCTGGATTTTCCTCGATCATTGGTCGATGATTAGCAATTTCCCGACGTAAATCTGTCATAAACATGTAGTTAATAGTCCGGATGTAACGGGGCTGCGTTAATAGAAACTTGCCTAGTGGACGACAAAGCTCGATTCCCGTGTTCAGTGTCCCAGGGTGGGTCTTGTGAGGCAAGGCAGGACGTCCACGGGTGAGAGCTATGGGCGGATTCTGGCCAATGGCGTCGATGTTGATGAGATACAGTATTTCCTGCACGCGTACATAAAGAGAGTCGCTCAAATCCACAGTGTTTGGTGGGGTGAGGAAGAGGATGGATTGCGGGTGTAGAGTGGCAGCAGGTGGCAGCTCGCGAGCCTGCAGCATGCTGCAGTGGGAGACCGTGTCACAATGCCAAGTAGCCAGCGCAGTCACATCCTCTCTGCCGTCCACGTCGTTGTTTCCCAGGCTCCCATACTTGGACTCGGACTTTACTCGCTCGACCCCGCTCAGCCTCGGTTAACACACTGAGTACGCTCATCAAAGCTCACCCAAGCTCAGCTCTGTCTCCTTCAAGCCCTTCGTCTTCAGCTGGGACGGACGCCAAGATTCAACGTCTGCCGTCTCACGGACCGCGGCCTCTCTGCCGGCTTCGCTTCCCCAGAGTTCCTTCAACGTCCATAGGTTGTCCATAGGCATGGAGTCTCGAGGAGCCAGCCTCCTGATCCATGCACGATGTCTGGCCATGAAGATCCGTCGGCTGCGACACGTCGCAGTTGTTATTCCAGATACCGGACCTCGCTGGGACGCATCATCAACGAAAGCGCTGACGAGCGGGCTTATTGCACGTTCCAGGTCGTTCCCAGAAACCAATTTCGTTGCGGTCACTGCACCGGGTTGACACGGGCATGGCGATGCTACGATATTCATAAGGCCCCGGGACACAGCCCCCGCGGCAGCAATACCAACGGGTGCTGCTGGGGTATGGGCACATCCTTTCGGTCCTTAGGTTCGAGTTGGTCGAAGGATCGAATAGCTATCGCGGAGACGAGGCCAGCGGAAACGCTTCTTTATTGCACAAAATATGCTGACTTTGCACCTGTACGCCGATGGAGAGCGCGAGATGGTATGTTTTCCGCGTTGTTAGCTAGGCAACTATGTCACCATGCTGACGTATACTAGGGCCGCCTCTAGGTCCTCAATATTAAACTCCTATACGGCATTCCGCCATCGCATATACGTAGCTATAGGGCTTTGCAGCAAGCATATGCCGTGACGGCCAGTGTGTACCAGATGCTTATGTGCTATCTGCTCGCTGTTAGTTAACTACGGGTGTTTTGTTCTGCATCCGTCCCAGTTGGGCTGGGGCAATATCCTCCTTGCGCGCGTCTATGTGCGGATCAACGCTTGCGCATCGTCATGCTATGGCTCTCCTCGGTCTCTTTTCTGCATCGTTTCTATCGAGTTAGCTCTCAAGTCCCGACTCGCCACAACTGACAACGATCTGTCATCCTTTATAGGATCCCGAGCTTGCTTTTGAAATGCGTCAGCGCGACAGATGGCGACGCAGACCGCCCCTTATGATGATTTTCATACTCCCGAGGCCCGGAGCGCGCGCTTTCCGACGTTGTATCACTAGATGCTATGAGACGTTTTGGTCTTCCTAAGCAAGCTTCCAACCACGATTGCCGCGCACTGTGCGATATAAACCTTAGCATGCTCAATGCTAGTTCTCTAGCTCGCTTTCGTTTTCCCCTCGAGCCCCCCACCTCATTTCAGCCGGTGCGTCCCGACAACCTACCTCTGTTCCAGCCCCGTCATGCTAACCCCCTTCCCATAGCTGCGCGGCTTTTCCTCCACAAACCTATTTATCACGCATTGATCCACTCCGCATTCATAACGCCCGTAACGTCACGCTAGCGTGTCAACAATGCCGTCCTTCAACCGCCTTCTCGTTCTCGCCGTCCTCGCCATTTCGGCCACAGTGCAGTCCGCGCCCGTCGCGGGAAACTCCGGCTATGTACGTCTCGCAAACTTTGCAGGAAGCCTTCATATTCACTGATGTATTTGTAGGGGATTCTGCCCATTGAAGGGGGTCTCCTGCCGGCCCCTGGTCCCAACCAAGGCGGTGTCGTGCCTGTGTCCAATGACGGCGACATCTTGCCCGCGCCTAGCACCAACGAGCTTGACGAGCAGGATATCAATCTCGATGCGCACGACTTTGACGCCGAGGATGAGGACGAGGACGATGAGGACCTCGAGACTCGTGACGTCGACGACGAGGAGGAAGACGAGGACCTCGAAACCCGCGACTTCAACGAGGATGAAGATGTGGACCTCGATGAAGAGGACCATGACGAAGAGGACGCAGACCCTTCTAACCTTGAGCGCCGCGCGGCCAAGAAGACGAAGACGAAGGCTGCGCCCAAGCCGAAGAAGACTAAGGCTCCGAAGACCACCAAGGCCTCCGCGCCGAAGACGAAGACGACAAAGGTCAAGACGACGGCGAAGGCGACGACTACGAACGCTGCGAAGACGACCAAGGCCAAGACAACCACGGCCAAAGCTACGAAGACCGCGAAGGCCACGAAAGCCGCGAAGGCTACGAAAACGTCCAAGGCTTCGAAGACTACGAAGGCAACGGGAACGGCAAAAGCAACCCCCAGTGCGGTAGGCAGCGATTCTGTGGCGACCGTGCCATGCCGCCCGGAGGTATCCGACTCATACGTTCGCATAACAGTGCCCCA
Source organism: Ganoderma multipileum BCRC 37180 (assembly GCA_000338015.2). Lineage (NCBI taxonomy): Eukaryota > Fungi > Basidiomycota > Agaricomycetes > Polyporales > Polyporaceae > Ganoderma > Ganoderma multipileum. The sequence continues at coordinate 819 of BACB01006096.1, read as the reverse complement.
TCAAGAAGCCTGCAAAGAAGCCCAGGGCGTTCTCTGCCCGCGCGTATGACTATGTCGCCCACCTCTTTGAGCGGGACAACGAGGAATTCGTTGGTTGGCACGGCACCAACAGCGTACGCCGTCTCACCAGCTCTCCCCTGAAGCCGCCCACTGAAGCCACGAGCAGGACACAGCTGCCTTCTGGGCGTCCAAGGGACACATCGAGAAGCCCGTCAAGGCTGATGGCATCCTCGACTTCCTCGGTATCGGCACCAAGGCCGCTGCGGGCACGAGCGGTGCTGACGCCGAAATCGGGCCCGGGTTGTACGTTGCTGATAACAAAGACACGTACGTATTGTGTCATCGTCATCTTAGCGTCGTGCTCTCGCACATTAGTCTTACCGTTATGCGCGCGCAGTGGCATCGTCTTCGCGAACATTAACGCGGGACAGAACAAGGGCACGACGCCGGCGCTGTGCGCCATCTTCGCGCGCTCGTCCGGGAACTGGCGCAACGTGATTCGCAAATCGTTCATTCCCGAGGACCTCGTCGGCGACTCGTCCGACAAGGCCAAGGCAGCGACCCTTGAGAACACGCGCCTGGACCATATCAAGAAGGCCATACCGGGTGTGAACGCGGAGAGCGTGGTCAAGTTCGCGCTCTTCGACCGTAAAAGTACGTGCTGCGATTCGTACCCATGTCAGACGTGTGTGATTGACAGCCTTTCACAGAGAAGAGCGGCCAGATGGTGATTCCGCAGTCCATCGGTAGCCAGTTCTCGGCCAAATGTTTCAAGGTCGAGGGCGAAGCTGTCGCTGCGAGCGACCTCGCGGCGTCTAA
>BACB01006095.1:0-12051 GCA_000338015.2 Ganoderma multipileum BCRC 37180 | reverse complement strand
ACCAGGCCCCGGTCTGTCTTTTGCCACCTGAAGACTCGGACGTTCGTTACCTGAAGGCTTACAAAAACGCTACGACTGGCGCAGCCAGCATAAGTAGTGGCCCTACGGATCAGTGCGTATTCCGTTTGAGATCGTCGTCATCACTGTTGTTGCCATTTGGACGACTCTGACACGCGGGACGCCGTTTACAGCATCTACTGTGGTGGAGTCCGCGACGCGGCGGGAGCCCCGCAGGATAACATTATCCATGTTTAGGCGCATCCTTGACTCGATTCTATCGTACTCTGGGGCCAACGAATATTCAATCGCGGTCGGCGGATACATGACGATCAAGAATGTCATACACTTGGTTTTTGCAAACTGGCGCAGATGGGGGGGGGGGGCAGTCGCCGATGTTTTGCCCAAGTTGTTCTCCAGAGCTATGCAGACAAAATTTCGCCTTATTTTACTCTCGCACCACGTCGAGGGTCGACGTCCGGGATGGGTTTGTCAACACTTCCCTGTGGTGTTTAGTCAGCAATCGCATACCGTAAGGGGGTTTAGGCCCTCACGAACTGCCAGTGAGAACCAGATACTGACCTTGATTCACCAGGTGAAATTCGGTGTCCACTAACCAAGGTATCATTGCGTCGTTCTGTGCATAATCAGTTCCAAGTGCATCATCTAGCTGCGAACGTTGGCTCTACGGCGGGCGCTGTGGTGCACACTGGTCTCGGCTAGAGTGGAGTGATACTCCCCATACTGATATACCCGTTCACGACCACGGTGCATGCTCCTCATCGGGGCGCTCGCTGCATCATGTTGGTGGATCGACGTCTAAGGATTGTCGTCTTCCCGGACCTTGCCGGGGATCTTCAGGATTGCCAAGTGCTTGACATCGCTTCTGTCACCTTGACGAAACGCTCTCTCATGGATCTACCTGTAAGCACATACTCTTACTTATCACTCGGAGCGTCTCGGGCTGTCCTCTGAAACATATCTTGAAAACAGATGAGACGTCGCACCCCACACTAAATTTCAAACTCCCAAGCTTCCCGAGGCGTGCACTCCAACACTCTATCTTCTAGACCGAATGTCGCGTTTTATTGCTCCTCAGATTTCAACGAAAATTGCCGCACAGCGAGAAGTATAAAAGGTCAGTATCTTCCTTGCCAACTATCCAACACAGTTTCGTTTCAGTTTTGCGCATCTTCCTACAGCTCGTGCGTTCTATCGACCTGCCCAGCCCATGCCCTATGAAGCTAACATTTCTACTTCACCTTCCCTACCCTTTTTCGCCAACCCGTTTACCGCCAATGCAACTACAACTCCCCATCATAACACCTTAACCTCGCTATGCTGCTAGCTGACCAACCATGCCCGCATTCGGCCGCCTTCTTGTTCTCGCTGTTCTCGCCCTCTCCGCCTCCGTCCAGTCCGCCCCGGCGGGCGCCGACCCCAGCAAGGTGAGTCGAGTGAAATCTGCACTGAATATTCGGGTACTGACTCTGTTTGTAGGGCATTGTGCCGACCGAAGGCGGGGTTGTGCACGCACCTCGTCCTGATAACTTCGGCGGAAGGGCCATTAACGTGGACGTCGACACCCGCAACCTCGATGACGAGGATGACTACGATCTTGACGAGCGCGACTTCGATGAAAAGGAAGACCTTGAGCTGCGCGGAGAGAACGTCGACGCCGCCAGTAAGATGAAGCCGGCGCCCAAGCCACCCAAGACGACGAAGCCGGCCCCGCCAAAGCCGCCCAAGACCACTAAGGCGAAGACCACCAAGACCAAGCCGACGGGAAAGCCGACGAAGACGACGAAGCCTCCCAAGTCATCCAAGACTTCAAAGACTACGAAGCCAACCGGAACGGCGAAGCCGAGCTCTGTAGGCGTTGGCTCCATCGGGTCTACCCAATTCTAGTCCGCGACGCTTATCTTTGCTTGATAGTGCCCTGTGAAGAAGCCGCCCCCCAAGAAGCCCAGGACTTTCACCGCTCGCGCATATGACTACATCTCGCACCTCTTCGAGCGGGATAACGAGGAGTTCGTCGGCTGGCACGGTACCAACAGCGTGCGTATCTCATCCATCTCTACTCCAAGTGCAATCGACTTAATGCGTCAAACAGGACACATCGGCCTTCTGGGCGTCGAAAGGACACATCGAGAAACCCACCAAGCCTGACGGGTTCTTGGACTTCCTCGGCATCGGAACGAAGGCTCCCGCGGGCACGAGCGGTGCTGACGCTGAGATTGGGCCTGGGTTGTACGTGGCTGACGATAAGGCTACGTACGTACCCTTTTACCATGCCTCATGCGCAGTTAGGCTGAACACCATGTGTGCGCAGGGGCATCGTCTTCGCGAACATCAACGCTGGGCAGAACAAGGGCACGACGCCCGCGCTGTGCGCCATCTTCGCGCGCTCGTCCGGGAACTGGCGTAACGTCGTGCGCAAGGCGTTCATCCCCGAAAACTTGGTCGGCGACTCGTCCGACAAGGCCAAAGCGCAGGCCCTCGAGAATGGTCGCCTTGACCACATCAAGAAGGCTGTCCCTGGCGTGACCCCAGAGAGTGTCATCAAGTTCGCACTCTTCGACCGAAAGAGTGCGTGCCTCTATTCTTGCTTTCGTTCTCGTATGCATGTGACTGATGGGCCGCGGCCGCCTTTCACAGAGAAGAGCGGCCAGATGGTGATTCCGCAGTCCATCGGGAGCCAGTTCTCGGCGAAGTGCTTCAAGGTCGAGGGTGATGCTGTCGCTGCGAGCGACGCCGCGGCGTCTAACCAAGGCACGCAATCGTTCCCCGGCTTCAGCTACAACGGCGAGACGCTTCGTAACGAGTGGAAGATCGCGCCAGAGAGTGCTGGTGGATGTTAGATTGAATAGTATTGAGGTGTTCGCGACGGGGATCGTTTGTACAGCCATGCCGAGCAGCAACGATGGGTTCACGATCTTGGTAGTGGCCTATTACGCGAGCCCAGTAACTCGATCATTGGCACCTAGTACTTGTGACGAAACGGCTTGTATGCCTGGGCATTCATTGTCTAGAATACATGATTTTGCATCTGTGTGTGTGGTAGTGAGAAGGACGTGTCCAGTGTTGATAGATCTATGGCCAGTATTAGAGCAAGCAAAGAGCAAGTCGAGCTGAGACTTGCGAGAGACCTGAGTGGACGGAAGCGCCTTTCGGAACGTTGGGCCGAGGGTGCCTTGTCATAGGCGCGCAGCTTGCTGTCGATTGATCACAAACTCATCATCGCGGCGTGGCTGCCTGGTGGCTGCTCTCTCGCCTTTCGGACTCGAGATCTTTCCCGTCCCCGCCCTCACCGTCCCCTGGACTGTCTTGGGCCTGCTCAATGTCGTCCATAGCACTCTCATGCGCACGTTCAGCTCGCGTTGCCGGCGTACGACAATGCGCGTCCCAGGTATTCGCCACAGAAACATTTGCATGAGCCTTAGGGAGCGCCTGACGAAGCTCGTCGGCGGAGAGTGGTCGTAAGCCGCGGAGGGGGGAAGGGCGTAGTTTAGAAAAAAGTATGTTATTATCTTGCTTAATTGCGTGCTAAATGCATAGATTGTGTGCTTTGGTCTCGACTCACTCGACTGTGGTGCTAAGATCGCTCGATGATGGAAAGTGGGTCACTCGAGGTGTAAGTGTTCGTATGGTAATGATTATAAATTATGAACTTCGGGCTCACGCCGGACTAGCCGCGGTCGTCTTACAACCTCTTTTCTGGCATTGTGCGCCGAAGTTCGAACGTTGACCTGCGGGTCCGCTGCCAGTGAGGCAAATGATGATGCCGAACTCTGGGACAACCGCATGGCATTCCGCACGGTGACGCTCGACAACAGGAATGCGGACTGCTTGGGGAATCAGAATCGTACAAGTCTACAGCCTTGTTTATGGCACTCCGGCATAGCACATGGAAGGTTTTCTGCTCTGGCGAACCGTTCAATGTGCTAGAAGCTGATAATAGCCACATGCTAGGCTATGCTAAGGGGCATTCTTGAGTCCCCGCTCAACGTACGGTGTTCCATGCTTGTACGCGGGGTCGGTGCAAGGTACATCACCTCGCACTACGGTCAATAGTGGTCCTACTGGAGCTATGAGCTGCACTGATCTCGGCCGGACTGGATATTTGCCCCCGGCGACACGCGGGCAGCGCTAGTACGCGTTTTCATTGTACCGTCCAAAACTTTCCGGCTCCTCGTCGGAGCGCTCGTTACTTCTTTCAGTGGACGGTGTCGTTAGATGCACTGCGACGTTTTTGATTTTTCTCAAGTTCCATTGAAGCCCGCCGCATCGCGCGCAACATAAAAGCGAGGCATGTTCCACGGAAGCTCTCCAGCTCGCTTTCTTTTCTCTTCCGAGCCACCCTCCTTTCCTTTGATTCTTCCACCTCCTTTCAGCTGGTACGTCCCTCCGACATGCCTACGTTTCTGCACTCCATGACTAACCTTACCCCTGCAGCTGGGCGGCTTTTTTTCTTTACGACATCACCTATCCATACGACTATACCTCAGCATTCATAACGACCTAACGCCACGCTAGCACATCGACCATGCCGTCCTTCGACCGCCTTCTCATCCTCGCTGTTCTCGCCCTCTCCGTGTCTGTGCAGTCCGCCCCCGTCGGTGGCGAACCCAGCTATGTGCGTTGCTGCTTGCATGACTTATCAGCATCGGGTCGGCATGTGCTGACCTTTACAGGACATCGTGCCGACCGACTCGGAGGAAGGTCTAGTGCCTGTTGCGCGTGCCGATCAAAGCGGTCTCGCGCCAGCCCCCAGTGCCAATGAGTTCGACGAGGAAGAAGTTGACCTGGAAGCGCGCGAATTCGACGACGACAACGATGGCAGCCTTGACGAGGACGATGAGGACCTGGAGACCCGTGACTCCGACGATGAAGAGGATGAGCACTCCTCGGATCTCGAGCGCCGCGCGCACAAGAAGACCAAGGCTGCGTCCAAGCCGAAGAAGACCAAGGCCCCAAAGCCGAAACCTACCAAGGCTCCGAAGCCGAAGACCACTAAGGCTCCGAAGCCCAAGACCACCAAAGGCGAAGACTACTAAGGCGAAGACCACCAAGCCGAAGACTACGAAGGTGAAGACGACGGCGAAGGCGACCAAGACCACGAAGCCTGCAAAGACGACCAAGGCGGCGACGACAGCTAAGGTTACGAAGACCAAGGCTTCGAAGACCGCGAAGGCTACGGGAACGGCGAAGCCGAGCGCGGTAAGTATTATTGACACCGAGTCTACACCATCAGAGTTGCCAATCCTTACTTTCATTGCGTAGTGCCCTACCAAGAAGCCTACCAAGAAGCCTAGGACATTCATCAGCCGCGCATATGATTACGTCGCCCATCTCTTCGAACGCGACAACGAGGAGTTCATCGGTTGGCATGGGACCAACAGTGTGCGTCTCGTCCGTCTCTGCCCCGGGTGCAGTCGACTAATGCGTAACATAGGACACGGCGGCCCTCTGGGCATCGAAAGGATACCTCGTAAAACCGACCAAGCCTGACGGGTTCTTAGACTTCCTAGGAATCGGAGCGAAGGCCACTTCGGGCACGAGCGGTGCCGATGCTCAGCTCGGGGCTGGGTTGTACGTCGGTGACGATAAGGTCACGTACGTATTTTGTGGTCATACTATCACACCATCGTGACATACGCATTACACTGACCGCTGGCACTTGTGCACAGGAGCATCGTCGCGGCGAACATGAATGCGCATATCAACAAAGGCACCACACCGATGGTGTGCGCGATCTTTGTGCGCTCGTCGGGGAACTGGCGTAATGTCATGCGAAAGGTGATGATTCCCAACAATCTCGTCGGTGACTCGTCGGACAAGACGAAAGCGGAGACCATGGAGAAGGATCGCCTCGACTACGTCAAGAAGGCCATCCCTGGCGTGACCCCAGAGGGCGTCGTCAAGGTCGCGTTTTACTCCCATGATAGGCCGGGTGCGTGCCTCTATTTTCACTCCCGTTGTCCTATGTTCGCTCTCGTGCACGTGTGTCTGATGCGGGGTGGCCGCCTTACACAGAGACTAAGATCGGGCAGTTGTCGATCCCGGAGTCTATCGAGCACCAGTTCTTTGCGAAGTGCTTCAAGGTCGAGGGGGGAGCGATCGCTGCGAGCGACCTCGCGGCCTCCAACCAAGGGACCAGATCATTCCCTGAATTCAGCTACATGACTTCTGAGGCGCTTCAACACCAGTGGAATATTGTCACAGCGCTGCCGGAGAGCGCTGGGGGATGCAGCTAGGTTAGGATGCCATAGTACTATGTATGGTCAGACCGAGTAGCAATGAGGAGTTCATAACACTTTGAGCTGGGTAGTAGCGGCCTACACGAGTCCTGTAACCACAAATTTGTACCATGCCCGTAGGCGACACTCGCTCTCTTCAATATGGCAGAATCGAGCATTGGTGTGTGTGAGAGGAATATGCCCTCGGGGCGGTGACTCGGAATGGCCATGGACTGCGAGCCGAGGACCCTGTCGGAACGTTACGGGCCGAGGGGTGCGGCCTTGTGTGGTAGGCGCGCATAGCGGACTGTTTCGCTGTCGACTGTGACTGTGAGCATTCTGGTCGCGGTGCGGCTCGTCTCTTGTCTTGTGCTCATTTTCGTCGCACTCTCTTGGGCTCGCGCCATGTCGTCTATAGCGCTCTCCTGCGCACGGTCATCCCGCGTCGTCACTGCACGATGCGCTTCCCGGGCATTCGCTACCGAAACACTTGCGTCCGGCTCCTCTAGCTCTGCGCTCCACCCCCCCTCCGCTGACAGCTCGGGCAACTCCAAGCGACGAAGACGAGAATTTAATGTCACCGACCATGACGGCAAGTCTGTGTATGTCCGCACCTGGGACGACATAGGCTCGATGCCGGAGTTCTTTGCCATTCTGCGCGGAGTGGAGAAGCGGTTTGGACCTGTGCGGGAGTTTAGGGTGGCTCGGGTGAGTCGTTATATACTTTTCTCAGCCACTTCGTTTTGGAGATACGTAATTGCGTGTCTATGTAGCAAACGAATTCGGTTGCTTGCACTATACCGCATACCTGCCCGAGGTTGTGCTTGTTCACGCTCGGACGAACCTTCTACACGTCCCGTGCGTGGTCAACAATCTTTTTCAACCTGTTTTCCACCTTCAGTGCTGTTGCTTCACATTGTTGCGTGCTCAAAGACTATCGGAATGGTGTATCGCTGCGTAGACTCCGTTACGAGGTCATTCATCCTCGTGCGCATGCAAAGCGTGCTTGTTTTTGGATGCTCTCGAGAGTGGATGCTTACTCGTTAACCCAGCGCACCCAAACCAGCCCTGTCTGAACTCGCCTCGAGGAGCGTGTTTGCTACGAAATTAAGTACAACGTTCTGGCACATGTCTTCTGTCGGTCCGTCTGTTCCTATCCCCCTGCGAGCACTGGCAAGAGGCTGCCTGGTTTGGTCTTGCTAGTACGATGCCGACTCCAGATCTTGTATGAGGGGGGAAGTTGACGGACAGTCTGACAGGCAAGACGTGTCAAATGCCGTTCGACTTAAGCAGCGCTGGCGAGCCTCGCTGGCTCATTGCAGACGCTCCTCACCTTCAGCACGCGCGAGGCTTCGTGCCACTGCCAACCGCGTACGCATAGCCTTCAAGCCTCATACCATATTACTCCCCCGCCCCTCGTTCTCGCTCACTAACGCTCCCCCCTCCCCAGGACGCCGACATCCCGACCAAGTACCACAGCTACTTCATGCTCGAGTTCGCAGACGACGCCTCCTTCGAGCGCATCCCCGCCACCGGCACCAACATCAAGGTCGTCGTCCCCGTCGTCAAGAAGGACCTCCCCGGCGGCCTCGGCCTCGCGGACCTCCAGGGCCTTCTCGACGCGCAGGAGCGCGACACCGACCTCGCCCCCGAGTCCTCCTCCTCCTCTTCCGGCGCTGGGGCGCCCGGCCTTGGGTTGTACGGTGCGCCCATTACGGTCGTGCAAGGGGCCGACCGTCCGACGCGCGTCGTCGAGGTCGTCGTCCAGCGTGCCAGTGCGTCTTCCTCTCCCTCCCCCTCTCTCTTCTCCGCGTGCGCCTTGACTAACGGACTTGTCGTGTTTGCACGCGTGTTGTAGAGCGGGACGCGACGGCGTTCCCGCGCGCGCGCTCGCTGTTCCGCAACCGCCTGTTCGGCTCCGCCTTCTTCGACTGGGGCGGCTTCTACACGCCCACGACCGAGGACCCGCGCCCCGTGCCCCAGGACATGGCCGCCGCCCTCGAGAAGTGGCGCGAGTTCACGCTGAACGATCCCCGCCGCGCGCAACGGCTCCAACCTGGCGAGGGCGAGGGACAGGGACAAGGAGAAGGGGCGGAGATGTGGCGTGAGGCGGAAAAGGCACGGAGGGCGGAGGAGGAGGAACGCGCGCGGAGGGAGGAGATGGAGGTCATGTTGCGCGGTGCGGAGGAGCCTGGGGCGGCGGCGCAGCCCGCCGCGCCCGCGCCGTCGATGTCGACGAAGGAGCAGGTGGTTCAAGTTGGGGCTGCGGAGGGAGTGTCAGGAGGTGATGTGGAGGTGGTGACGGAGGGAGAGGAGGGCGAGAAAGGGCCGCGCCTGTCACGGAAGGAGCAGATCCTGGCTCGCGCGCGGCTGCACGCGAAGACGCCGGCGCCCGAGGTGCCGAGCGAGGAGGAGATGGTGGAGAGGGTCATGAGGAAGCGGGTGGAGAGGAAGCAGAAGGAGGAGGCGAAGGAGGCGGAGGTGTCAAGCCTGAGGGAGCGGTTGATGAAGCTCGTCGGCGGGAAGTGGTTGTGAGCCGGCAGGGTGTGGTTTGGCGGAAAGTATGCTATGATCCTGCTTAATGGCGTGCTGAATGCATAGATTGTGCGCTTTGGTCCCGACTCACTGACTGTGGTGCTGAGATTGCTTGGCATTGGGAAGTGGGTCGCCCGGGGGAGTAAGCGTTCATATGCTAATGATTACAATTATGAACTACTGTGTGCCACAGTGGCTATATGCTACGAGCGACTACGACTAGTTGCTACAATGAACTAAGGCGAATGCTATGGCGGAAAATTACGACTATAGGTACGGCCGATGCCTAGGTAGTAGGGATCAATTCTATGATAAGGGAATACGAGTGGGTATGAGGTAGTCTTGTACTGATGCGGAGTATTGTACTGTTCAAATGTCCATATCGAAGACGACGTCGCGTAATGTAAAGGCTAGTGCTACAGGAAAGTCCGTAAATGTCTGATAGATGCGCGGTGGTGATACAATGAGAATGTGATGGTATGGCTACAGAACCCGGGTTCGAGGCAATGAATGCGAGCGGAAAGCGAATAATGATGTGGATCTATGGCGTGTATGCAAATGGAAGGAATGCGAAGCGTGGCCGAACGAGAAGGGGATGGAAGGAAGGGGAATTGCGGAAGCGAGGAAGGGGAACGGCGGCGGTGTTGGCGTGGGCGAGGGAGTAGCGTGCGATGGAAGGGGTACCAGGGGATGGGTGTGAACGGGATGACTTGCGGTCCCGGGAGCGTGCGTTGTGTGTGGTAAGGCCAGGGGCTGAGAGTGGGAGGAATGGGGAGGGAGTTGACGGAGGACGTTCAGGAGGTAACGTACGAGAGGAGATATAGACGGAGGCGGAGAAGACGGTCGATAAAAAGGGAATCAAGCGCACTGGAACGGAAGTAGAGGGAGAGGGAGATGGGAGACGAAGGCCACCGACAAACGCCAACGCAGGCATCACGTCAGACGCAGACGCAGATCTCCAGCGCACTGCACGAAATCAATGCGATCGGGGACGGGTGATCGCACAGACGTTGGGGTTGTCGGTAGGACTAGGACTAGGACCCCCCAGGCGCGACGCGAACCTCGTGCGAGTCGATCGCGTGCGAGGCATACCCAAGCGAATGGGTGCCTGTAGGGAGGGACTTGCGGTGCGCGATGCGCATCGATCGCGTCGAGGAATCCGGGTACGTAGGAGAGGGGGAGGATGTGTTGCACGACGGTAGTCGGCAGAGGGTGGGGCAACGCGCGAGCGGGCGGCACTGGTGATCAGGCGGTGCGGCGCACAAAAAGTTGCCAGCTCCTGCACCACTCTAGCGAGTAGTGTCGAGAAGTGGTGGGTAGCGGTCATCTAGACCGGAAGTCTCGGAACCAACGGAGGCGGTCGAAGACCGCGCCGTAGGCAAGGAGACCATGCTCAGCGCGCACAGCGCGCCGAAGCGAACAAGACACCAAACGGTATAGACTTGACGAGGAGAGAGAGATCGAATATAAACAGCGTGAATAGGTGAGGACGTGCATTCAAATAAGCCGGAAACGAGTGCGATCTTCTGGGGTTTTCTTGGGGATTTCCGAGCAAGAGATATAGTCCGTGAGGAGAAAGAGGGGGAAATAGCAGCTCCAGTCGACCCGAGGTCAGGCATCGAGAGGAGCGTCCTGGGAGGCCAAAAAACCGGCAAAGGGGATCGCGATGTCGTCGAGCACTTTCGCGCCGTCGTGGAAGAACTCTTCACCTTCAAGGAAGGCCCAGTCTTCATACGATACCCCATACGTCGGCTCTGTGAACTCCTTGGATGCGTCCGGGCCAGCGCATAGATTAGTGCTGAGTGACGTCTCTGGCAACCACCACGGCAGAACGGGAGGGGACTCGATGGGGAGGAATTGCGACTCGTCAATGAAATCGGAAAACCAGTGGGATTCCAATTCATCCAGGGGAGGCTGTTCAAAGGAATGACCGGCTACTATTGGAAGTGACGATTGTTGAGAGGATGGTCGAGGAGTAGGACAATCATCGTCGCTGACGGAGGAGGTGAGGGAAGGACATGGCGAGGGCGCGTCGCACGATGGGGAGGGGGCTGCGGTAGGGGCCGCAGACTCGGAGGACAAGTCGCCGCTTAACACCACCTCGCGCACACCGTGGGACGCCTTGACAGAGCTTCCCTGCTCGCGCTTGGAACCGGCTCGGGTGTACTTCCCGTCCCTTCCTCTCCGGCTGGTCCAATAATCGGGATGTCGGGCCTTGTGCTCCTCCATGTTCCGGCGGGCGGTGTCCCGATAAATATCGCGTTCTGCCTGAGAGAGACGCCGCCAGGCCACACCCGCTTCCCTAGTAAGGTCTACTTGGCGCTTCCTGTTGCCATCACCTGAGAACTGGTGGGCAGGGAGGCTCACGTACTGCGAGCGGAAGAGAAGGAAACCGTTCGCGGGTGGCTTGACCCGGTCGCGGTCGTTGCTCTTCGGCCGGTTCGCGCGAGTGCTCGGGCGAGCCTTGGACTTGGAGCGTCGTGAAGGAGGTCCTGAGATCTGGGGAAGGGAAGGGCTAGGGAATGTATCGGGGGACGAGATACGCCTGTGTTGGGCAGTGGTTATGGTTGTGAGTGTGTATATTCAGAGGAGAGAGTGGCAGGCGAGGCTTACTGGCTAGGCAAGCACGCGCGCTGGTCTCTGCGGGACATGTCGACCGAGGGGGAGGGACAGGAAAGAGAGACGAGGTTCCTCGTGCCACAAGGATCGCTATATAAGTCCCCACCGCAAAGAACACAGACACGTGAGGGCGTGTACGCACCGCCCTCGCGGATGCTCAGCCACACTCGGTGTCAGGCGGATCAAGGGCATGGGAATATCTGGGTCCACATTCTTTCTGGCGCGTTATCGATGGCAAGATGCAAGGCATCCCTTGAACCCAGATCGCTTCGACGTGTATTCTGCCCATATGCATTGGCGTAGCAAGCTACAGCGAACTCCAGAATAGCATTGAATCCGCTAACGGCGGGCACCTAGTACGACTCGGAGCCTGCGAGACTTGCATCGTGCTTCCTGTGGGCGAGGAATCGCATTCCCCCTCCCCGGCTGATGCAGCACATTTGAACGAGTGAGATGTGTGAGAGGTAGATACACAAGATCGTCAGGACTAGGAGAGAAGCGAATGACGCCGTTCAGGTGTTCAACGTTCAACGTTCAGGATCCGGAGCAACCGTGACCCAGCGTTCAAAATATGATGACATAAGCCACAGGCGTCAAATAGTCCCCAGCTTTCCGAGTCCCCGGCTGTGACCTTCGCTACGTCCAACTGCTTGAATCTTGG
>BACB01006094.1:0-35816 GCA_000338015.2 Ganoderma multipileum BCRC 37180 | reverse complement strand
CCACCGAGTACTTAATCGCCTAGGAGCCATCGGTGATCGCAGTATGAGCCTTTAGTTGCTTGTTTCATCCTTCGCTTGCTGAATTTCAACGCTCCCAGGCAACTCCGGGGCGAGCCTCCCAAGGCTTGAGGGTAGTGGATGTTAAAGAAGGAACTCGCTTGCAGCCTCGGTCCCGGGCAAAGGACGTCGACGGGTTCATCGAGTTATATCTATACATTGACGATCAGAGAGTTGTATCACTGGACATAGGTGTGTCTATCAAATGATACGCCGATTGAATCAACTACTACAAGGATTTTTCCTCGATTGCGGGCTTCTATACCTCCACATATGCCACAGGAAACGAACGCGAGCTTGTTAAAGCAATAGTTCTGTGACCCTATGGCATAAAGCAGGCCGCCTCTATGTATTGCGAGGATTGTGTTTCATTCAATGCATGTACATGAGACGATGGTCGCATGCTCGGAGCTTTGGCGTAAGCTAGGTATCGGAGGGAGGCACGTCTCCCCTCCTTCCTCATGATTTTACTGCCTGAACACTTACAGTTCCTTAGCATATTACTTATTCCCACGACCTCCTCTGCTGAAAGGAATCCCTGAACACCTTGGAGGAAGTGCTCGCAGGAGGTGCTGCTGTCCACTTGCCATATGCATGTTGGATGTGCATATGGTATCCAGTGGACTAGACTATTTGTGTGATACTGATTTGGACGCAACGTGCGGGATAGAGACTTGGCCAAAGGAGGTGCCGTTCGCTGCGAATTCGGAACGGGTCAGGCCCACAGATCAGCGTACATTAGGAAAAACCCTCTTAGCCTATTTTCAGTAGCTATTGCTCATCATCACTTACTATTGACAGCTAGCAGTAATTCTATCCATGCGCTAATTCTTGCAAGCTACTGCTATGCTACAGAGGTCCCTTTGCTAGGTATCACAGAATACAAGTAGTTAGCATAGAACTAGCAACAAATTTACAGAAAGTTACACCTTAATCACAGCACCAAGCACCCGGAAGCAGCACAAACACAACAGAAATGATAGTCAAAAGATTCCATTCAAGTACTACTACATGCAAAGTATACTAGTGACGATACAACCCCTGGACACATGACATCAGTGGACCATAGCAACACTACTCGGAAAATACATACCAAGAATGATGAGTCAATGAGGTAACGTAAGTAAGTGATGAAGATATCTAAATCCAAGCATCAGATCAGCAGGATTTCGATTGGATAAACAGAGCACAACTTACTATGGAAAGCCTGTTGGTACTGTTGGCAGAATGCGCGTCCTTGCTCAAGGGGTGATGGTGGTAGACTTTGAGGTAAAAAAGACACGCGTGCTGATCTGCGCACCTGGAGCACTGGAAGGAGGATGAGGAACAACGCTAAGCTGCATGAAACTACAGCATGGGGTGGGGCCGTACCTGCACCAATACAACTGCTCGCTTCCATCATACCTCCAATGTGACTGCTTCTTATCTGCATTCCTAGGCACACTGAACGAATACGTCTTGCTGTTGTTCCCGCCCGGGCCTAGGGTCCTTTGTGTCTCCAACTGATAGAACTGCGGCATTGTTTTTTGACAGAGATGGGTGCATTTGCTCTGGGCTGATGGGAAGCCTGTCATGCAGACACGGGAGCTCGCGGCGCTGCCAGCGTACAAGGGGGAGAGGGTAGAGCTTGCAAAGTGTGGGTCCGCTTTCAGGGTCCACCTCCTTGAGTCCAGAGCCCCAGTTCGCGTACAGGTCTGAAAGGCCTGCAGAGCCGATTGACGAGCCGCTGCTGTCACATTGGTGTTCTATGTGTACTCCGTACGAGGAGCAGGAGGACAAGAACGGCGGGGAAACCAGAGAAGATTTGACGATTGTCGCAGAGGATACCCTGTGATATACAAAAGTGTTGTCCTGAAAGGGTAGAGGCTGCGTGTAAGTCAGGCGCCCCACATCAACGACGGGTTCTAATATGCACGGTCGAGGGTGGGGTGTATGGAGGGCATGTGCAAAAGGCTTGATTCGGTCGGGGAGCATTGGGGGAACATGGTCTGGCCAGGAAGGCGCTCCACTCACCTCATTCACAGCGGCAGCGAGGCCAGGCATGTCTGTGGTATGTTGGAGGTCGGGGTGATCAGCAATGACTATGAGAAAGTCAGACTCACCCAAGATTTGGCTACACACCTAGGAGAAGGAGAGCCGAGAAGAGAGAGAACGATGGAGAGTTGATGGAGTGGGTAAGAAACAATGGGACGACGTTGGGACGTGGCAAGCAGAGAGATGCCCATCAGCAGCTGCCGAAAAGCACGTGCCCCCACCAGCACACTCCATCCATTCAACTTCAACATCCACCTCTCCCTTGACCTCGCTCATCCTATCCTGCTCCTAGCCCGAAGCTTGTTCTTCCTTAGTTCTTCCTCATCCGTGTTCCTCTCCTATGCTTGTCTCCCGTGCTGATATCCCCACGATCGTCTCCTGCACTCCTCCTCGGCGTTCTTCTCCCACATTTTCTGTATTCCCGTCGACACTCGCAAGCTCAGAATACCGATTTGAACACGCGGCCTCGGGCTTGCAGGGAAAAGTAGATAGTGGAGGGTGAAGCCGAGGATGATAAGGAAGGCATGGCAACAAGGAGAAGTTTCGATTCCGGTACATTATCCTCAACAGTCCTGACTGTGCGTGCCACCTTTCAGTAGGCGTTTGATGTCATCGCTAGTCCTACGCTCTCTCAGAGGAGAGCTACAAGGGCTCAACGTTCATTGTGTCTCCACGACAACCCCACCCTCTGGATCTCAGACATGCAGGTACGTGAGCTCCAGGCTAGGGAGGAGTGGGTGCGCAGGAGGACAGAGGTGACATGCCTGTGGGGGATGAGCACGGTGAGCATGTTCTCGCTGTATGCCCACGGACGCACCCCGTAGTACTTCCTCCTTGCTTGATATAAGATATCTCATCTCACTATATGCTACATACATATTTTCCTTACTGGTAATGTGGTGCTACTATATTTCTATGACAAGCCTGTATTGCGGACTCCTTGATTGTAAACCAGAAGTATTGAAGTGTTAACAGTTATTACAACAGCTGCCTAATCCTGCGTGAAAATGAATGGTAATATTGAACTAATCTTCACTAACACAATTTCATTACAAAGATTAGCAATAATTTGGACTGGGCTAGCTACGATTATCTGTGCTAGCGCAAGTTGGCAAAGAGGCTTTTTCCTGATGTAGACCAGTAGACAGGCCAACAGGTACCACCTCAGAAATGTAGAGCATCGTGCTGCCCAATGGCTCTCCTCACGCTGGTGCGCTTTGCTCAGCTTTGTTGCGACTCTTGGCTGTCGCATGTCCTGTCAAGAAATTTGCGTTTTCGCACGCGTACAACCGCGATTCCCCGACTCCGGTATGACAATATCCTTCTCTGTTGTCCAGTTGGCAAACCCGTATTTCCCACCATGGAGACTGATGGTAGTTCGGATCGTGTTACCTGTTATTTGCCCCTAGTCTGTTTGTGGATTAATGATATGGACTTGTTGGGTCCTAGCGATTCGAGCATCGTGCATGGGTGAGTGTAATGATCAACACACCACATGTCGGCTAAGTTGCTTTGTCATTCTGTGCAGGATATTCTAAGGGTGGGATCTGCTCCACCTTGGGTCTCTTGGAGACTTTCTTCAATCGAAGTTGCAATGAGTCCAAGAAGCAAGGGTGCGCAGTGCCAATCATCCAAGCAGTTAACCACTGGCGTTCATTGGCTGCAGGCTACATGATGTGTTTTGCGGGTGAGAGCTTAGCCTCATTTCTAATCATGCCATTAAACGCCCGTCTTTGTGTTCCCAATGCTTTGATCCAGCTCTACCTAAGGGTAGGGGAGCATTTATATGGGGACTTGACGAGGAGCATCGCTTTGCACAATCTCGTGCTTCCCGAGTCCTGTCTCTCGCTTCTCCACTTCTCCCCCCCTCACGTCGGTGCGTCACATCTTCACTTCCAAACCTGAGAGTCTGACTCCGATGTTTACTATCCTTCATTGTAGCATCGCATGACCGAGCCTCCCTTTACCTTTACCATATGGAAGGTCATGGAGCGATTCAGCACACGCAAGGCCCTCATCGACTTCCTCCTGGACATACCAGATATCGATAAGAAGAAAAGGCTGATGAACGTTTTTGTCGCCCTTCAGGAAGGCTTACAACGCCATGCTCCCAGCGTTGCCCACAAGATGGTGGGATATGGTTTCGAACATCACTGAGGACCCCTGCCAAGCAGCAGGCCGTGCCTTGCCGTGGCCTAAGAAGAGAAATAGAAAGAAGCACGGCGGTGCTGAGAAAAATAGAAAGAAGCACGGTGGTGCTGAGAGAATGGATACATCTATGGCTCAATCTGTTCCCTATGCCGTCCATCAGGAAAAACCCTCCTGACCAACTAGTGCTAGCATGTGTAGTCGTAGCTAGTCTTGTCCGAACTATTGCTAATCTTTGTAATGAAATTGTGTTAGTGAAAGGTAGTATGCTATTAGCATTCATTTCCATGCAGGACAAGTGAGCCAGTCATGCTCATTGCTAATAATCCATACTTCTGGTCTCCAACAATTGTAGAGACTGTAACACAGGATTGCTACAAAAATATAGCAGAATCATCCTATCAATAAGCAAATACGTATACAGTAGGTCACACAGCTAGTTACAACACGACTAAAAGATCTTATACCGAGCATGCACAGCAGCGGGATTTGAGCAAACGATGACCACATGCTGCTCACCATGAGCCCTGACACAATATCCCTGGGAACTCCTCACGCCCATGCTCGGAGTCACACACCACGACGGATGTTTCTGTTTTCAGCTGGGGTATGCATCTGATACAATGAGGACATGGGATGAAAACGACAATTGGAAAGATAGGACGACAACTTACACAGAATAAGACTTCACTGTGAACACCTGCTTTACGAAATGGCACGCAGGTCAAGGTTGCTGAGGATCCAGTAGAAGTCGGAATTGAAGCGTGAGGCTGAGAACAGATGAGATGGGTAAGAGGAAGCTTGGTGACAGTGACGTTGGAGGTGGTCTTGTAGAACTCACCGAGTCAACAATAGTAATCGCCCATCCTAAGGACGTGCAAACCAATCAGTTAATGACAATCGAAGAGGAGAATGAATCTCCAACTCACATCTTGTAGTAGAATTCATTGAACCCACCAGAGGCAGCCCGGGGAATGAGGTGCTTGTCGAGAACATCGAGGACGTCCTTGCAAATCTGGATGAATTCACGGCGAAAACCATTCATGGTGTGTCCGCTATACGGTAATGACCCAGAGATTCACGCAGCGCTATCTGCAATCAAAGGGAACAGAGTAAGCGTGCAAGAATAATCCCTCGACTCCAGCAAGTAACGAATTGTGCAGGGAACACCAGCCATAGTTCCACCAAAAGGGAGTGGGCAAACACGGGACACAAGGGCGAGCTGATAGGCTCGCACCTGAGGAACGAAAACATACCTGGCTTGCAGCGTCTTTATGACTCTCCTCATCGCTCTCCTCGGCTGTGCCACTGTCCCTCCACTTCTGCTTGGGAGCCTGAGGCCGTGCGTTGAAACCAGTGTCATTAAGCTTGAGGGTGTCAATGAAAGGATGGAGAACGGACGATAGCAGCATGGGAGAGGAGTGTGGGAGGGGAGTGCGAGGGAGCAGGAGTGCGGGAGGGGAGCACAGGGGAGCAGGAGTAAGCCAACGATCGTCGATGAAGAGAGCGAGCAGGGCAGGATGAGAAAGGAGATTGCTGGCGGGCGCACGTGCTTTCAGTGGCTAATAATGGGCGCCTCTGCGCTGCCACGTCGTCTCGCTGAACATCGGACCATTGTTTCTTCCAACCCTCTCCTTCCCCTCTCCATTGTTCTTCCTCCCCTCTGTGCTTTTTCATCTCGAGTCTTGCCAGCCCCGCGCTTTTTATACTGCTGCCGACATCTTAGGCTAGTAGTTACTGTATGGAAGCATTCCCACTCGCAGCCCCCTCGGTATGTCTTCTCACTCCTCCAGTGTTGTCTCGCAGCCTCCCGGGTGTGTAGCCAAACCCTGGATGACTTTCTCTTCCTCGTGACGATCACTGATGATTCCGACCTCAAGCCTGGCCACGTCATCGCAGGCATGCCTGGCCTCGCTGGTGCTATGAATGAGGTGAGTGCTTTCCTGCCCACACTGTGTTACTCCAACACCTCCCAACCGAATCAGGCCTCGTGCACATGCCCTTCACAAACCCCAGTGTTGACTGCTGCACATCTGAACCCATTCTCGGTGCAGCGCGCCTGACCTACGCGCAGCCTTCACCCTCTCTACATGACATTTTCTCACATTCCGGGGCATTTTCCACGACAATCGCACAATCTTTTCTGTTTTCCCTGCCGCCCTCATCTTCCTACTTCTCATGCGGTGCATACATGGAACACCAGTGCGACAGCAGTGGTGCGTCAATTGGCCCAGCACAAGTGCACCCATCTCTGCCGAAAAGCAATGTGGTGGATCCACCAGGGGGAGACGCAAAGCCGTAACAAGCCATGCAGGCGAGCGCCTGTGCCCGGGCAGGAACAACAGCAAGACGGTATACCTGGAAACGTAGTCAAGAAGCAGTCGCATTGGAGGTATGATGAGAGCGAGCAGTTGTATCAGTGCAGGTACGCCCCCACCTCATGCCATTGTATCGTGCTTCTCAATGCCATCCCTTGTCCTCTTTCCAGTGCCCCAGGTGCGCAGATGGGCTCATCATTCTTGGTACATATTTTCTGAGTACTGTGGGTATGGTTCACTGATGTCATGCATCTAGGGGTTGCATTGTCACTAGTGTACTTTGCATGTAGTAGTACTTTAATGGATCTTTTGGCTATCATTTCTGTCGTGTGTTTGTGCTGCTTCCAGATGGTTAGTGCTGTGATTAAGGTGTATATTGCTGTAACTTTTTGTTAATTTGTTGCTAGTCTATGCTAAATACTTTGATTCTGCGCTATCTAACAAAGGGACCTCCGTAGTGTAGCAGTAGCTTGCAAGAATTAGCATATGGTTACAATTACTGCTAGCTTTCAATAGTAAGTGATGATCAGCAATAGCTACTGAAAATAGGCTAAGAGAGTTTTTCCTGATGTCTGCAGACCTGGTTCGTCCTCCTTGTCTCAGCATCAGTCTTCCCATTCCGTGTCCTTGCCCACATTGTTGCCAACCCCAACCACTGTGTCGCAAGTGCTGACTTCTGCCGCTCCCCTCCTCTTAACTGTGCCCTCAGGCTCCTTCCCGTCTGTCCGTCAGTGCAACCCATGTCTCCTGGGCTGTTGGGCAGCGATGCTAGATGGCAAACATCCAGAGTTCAAGTTTCCTCCCTCATGTTCCCCTCTGTCAACCACTCGCTCAACGGTGATCAGTTCATGGCCTCTGTCCAACCTGCACCAGTCGTCTTGTCTACACCTCTCGACATGCAGATATGGAACCATGGCCTCAAACAGGTGGAGATGCAAGCTGTGTACCACTGGGAAGCCAGAACCATACATGGCCCACATGAGCCCTATTGCAATGTCGCCTTTTGCAATGGGGTGTGCACCATCTGTGTTGGAGGTGATCCACTTTCTCAGATCGCCTATGTGCTTTCAATACTGCCCACCAGTTGATAACCGGTGTCAGTAGGATAGCTTTCACACTCCAATCGTTCCAGAATGGTTTGTAGTTTGCGAGGGGCCATAGGCGGTTGGGGAGAACCGTTGCTAGTGATTGTGAGGTTCAATTGTTCGCTGTCGATGGATGCTAATTCTCCCATTTACTTACCAGATATTTACCATCCACGCTTATTACCTTTACCCTGTATGTCTTGTATATATCGATCATTAGTATGCTTTGTGTATGTTTTTCCGATTCGCAGATTATGGACTGATGCTTCCTCTGCTAAAAAAGGCTACATGGTGTATGGGGGTCTTTTTTTTTTTTTCTCATCTGAACTTATCATTCTCACCGAGATATAGCTACAAGGCCCTGAGGCGTATCTACTAAGCGTCCGTATGATAAGATAACTCCTATCCGGGATTCGATTGCCCATCCGTAAATGCCCGGCCCACTGGCAAAACCAATCGTGTGGGGAGGGGCCCCACCCGGAGGTGGGGCCGCTCAGACCGAAACCGAAACCTTAATAAATACCGATTCCTTGGAAAACTCGAAAGAGAATGAGCACGGGTTGTCTCAGCCCAGCCCAGATGTGCGGATGTCCCTGGTGGACGTTAAAATAATGTCGGGGATATGGCCGCGGCAGTGTGGTAGGATGTATGGGGGCATCGCAGGTGGAGAGGGGAGGTGGCCCACGTCAGTGTCTTTACCAACATTCGGGGTTGTGCAGGGAGGAGGCGGTGTCGCAGGTAGTGTGACCTCACGATGGAGGTGGGAGAGGTATGCCAGCATGCATTTGAAGTCTTCATTGGAAGACTTGGGTGGGGGCGAGGGTGGAGTAGGGTGGCGGACGGGGCCGAAGCGCTTGAGCACTTTGTCAAACTGCTACATGAGGTTGGCGTGGGTGGGGGTAGGGGCGGCTACGGGCACCGTAGTTGGCGCCGTCATGGATAGAGGAGTGGGCAGGGGTGTGTTGACCGGCGTGGTGGGCCAGGTTGCATGTGGGATGGGTGGAGGGGACGCCTCGACCTGAGGTGGTGGTGGAGGTGTGGAGGGCGGCGTGGGGAGAGCACAGTGTGGGAGCGCCGTGATGGGCTTGTGGATAATGGTGACTACTTCATAATCGTAGTCGACCTCATCGATGGACCTCTTGCGAGGGTTGATGGTAAGGGTTGGAGGTGGCATTGAGAGTGTTTGCGTCGTGGCGGATGCGAAGACTTGTAGAGGTGGCGGCAGCAGTGTCTGCATGGATGCGGTGGACTTGGGTGGGAATAGGGGTTTGCAGTAGTAGCAGCGAGACCCAACATGGGTTTCGTTCTTGCAGGTATTGCAAGTGGAAGTTTTAAACTTTGAAGGCTTGGGTGGTGGGGGCGTGGTTGTAGTGTGGATGGCGGCCGGCGTAGGCATGGGTGTAGGCTGCTTGAAACCGGCATCGAAGGTGTGGATGGTGCGTGGAGGTGGTGGGGCATGGCACATGCACCAGTGAAGGATGTCACGAGAAGCGACGCCCTTGGTGATTCCAGGGGCATCGGGAGGGAGGCAAGGGTCTGACTGGAAGTGGATGCCCAAGCAGTCAGTGCAGTACGATCCAGAGGAAGTGAGGTCATATCCATCATGGTCTTCGTCGCCATGCATGTAGATATGGAATTGTTCACGGGTGAGTCGGACCGGGACCTCTTTGGGGAGGTCGCTCGGTAGGAGGTGGTGTGGTGTGTGTTCGTTCCACAGGTGGGTGGTGGCGTACCATGGGCAGTAAGGCGTCAGGTTGGTGTGTTTGCCTTCTGGGTGGTGACCGTTGCAGACGTCGCAGAAGGGAATATGGACAGGAGAGTTGCATGTACGGTTACAGATGCGGCACTTGCCCTTGTTGGGCTCAGTGAAGTTGTGGAGGGGAGTCTCGTTGACGGGTTTGCCTATGTAGGACTCCATAGTGTCGGGAGGTGTGCCTAAGGGAAAGATGTTGGCCAAGAAATGGAGATGATCCTCGTTTGGGGGAAGGAATGGGGAGGGTAGGGGCGAACGACGACCAAGGACTTTAGGGCGTCTAAGGGGATGGTGGTGGTACGAGGGAGAGGAGGGTGGGTGCACGGGGGTCTACTTACCATTT
Organism: Ganoderma multipileum BCRC 37180; assembly: GCA_000338015.2. Taxonomy (NCBI): domain Eukaryota; kingdom Fungi; phylum Basidiomycota; class Agaricomycetes; order Polyporales; family Polyporaceae; genus Ganoderma; species Ganoderma multipileum. The sequence goes on along the minus strand of BACB01006094.1, from coordinate 26,078 downwards.
TTGCTACATGCAAACATCAGCACAGCCACCGATGCTTGTTGAGGTCCCCATTTTCGACGTCGCCTTCTCGGAGTCGTCCTCAGACCTGCCAGGCGTCAGCTTTCCACCTCTTCAAGTCGCAATCGTGTGTTTTATCTCCTTGTTGTCATTGAATGCTCATAGCTCTCCCCAGCAGACTGTACTCGCCTCTGTCCTACGTCCTCAGCGCGCCAGCGTGGTGCACCGTCATACTGACCACGCAGCGGAAACAACAATACCGACTCGGACAGCACGCATTGTCCGTCGGAGGTAGCGGGGAGCAGTCCGAAGCGATATACCTCGGATACGTAATAAATAGACTTTTGGCTTTCTGACCATCCCACGTCATCCTATGGTTCCTGACTCGGACCCGCCGCTCATGGACGCTTGGACCAGTATGCTGCGGATCTTCCTCCAACAAGGGCAGTGCCGTTGCTTAGTGGCCGGCCCCCCCTTCGCCCGGCCACAAGAGCGGACAATGGAACGCGTTGCGTGGGTACGGCGGTCGTTTCGATCGGCCTCGACCGACCCCCTATAGGCGTGCTCTGGGCGAGCACCGCTCTCCGTATTTATGCGGGTTCTCGAAGTGAGTGTCTTCTTTTGAACTGGCTTCCACTCCGCCCACGCTCGTTTTCTTCTTCTCTCGTCCTAATTCTCTCTCCCCTCCGCTCCTTTGCCGACTACGCGCTCCGCGCTCCGTTCGTTATCCGCTCAAATATCCAAACAAGAACTATGTGCGTCGTTTTATACGCCTATCCATACTCAGTATTCACCGACGCCGTCCTGTCTCTTCGCTCGCGCTGTGCGCTCAGGACTCGCAAGAAGGATCCAGGACACATCCCCAAGCCGCTGAACCCCTTCATCTGTTTCCGCAGAGCATTCAGCAAGAAGGTAAGGGCCGAGAGGCAGGCGCGCGCCAGCAAGCTTCAGGACGGATCTTTATCTGGAGAGGCCGACAAGACGCAGGAAAAGCACGTGTCTATCCTCGCCGGCCAGGCGTGGAGCGCGCTCTCCCCGGAAGAGCAGGCTCCGTACATCCTGGAGGCCGCGGAGCTAAGGAGGCTCCACGAGCTGAAGTATCCTTGGATGCAGGGGAAAGGAAGCTCCGCGGGGAAGAAGACGGCTAGTACCTCAAATATTGCTGCGCAGAGGAGGCGGGGAGGAAAGGGACGGAAGCCGCGCGCCCCAGGCGATCTTGAAGCTGTCCTCGACAGTCCATCAGCGAACTGCACCCTTCACACCGTCTATGACATGTCTCTGGGCCTCCCCGACGCTATCGTTCCCTGGCAAGAGTTCCTTCCTATCCCCACATCGTTCCATCCCTCTGATCATGACAACGGCTTGTCTATGCGGTCTCCGCACAGCGACGTACTTCGTTTGCCGACTCCGGCGCTGACCCCGTCTCACGGGCCATCACCGAGTCCCGTCCCATCCGACCTGTATAGCTTCCCTCCGTCGGGGAACGTGTCTCGCGTCGCTTCGCCCACCGTACTGGACCCAACGTTGGATGACGCGTTCTACTCGGACTTGCCGCAACCACCCATGGCCTCGTTCGCAGCATACGGAGAAGAATTTCCACCGCCCGAGTATCAGATCTACGGCTACCCGCCGTCGTTCAACGGTTGCGCACCGCTCGTACCACAACCCCTCAGCCATATTGCGTCCCCTGCGCCTCCAGCTGTGTATGATGACCCTTTTCCTGACCCGTTCGCCTCGGAGTCGGTACCCAACCCCCACCCTATGTCTCTCGGCACCGAACGCGAAGCCGCGCAGGCTGGGTACTTCTGGCGAGAGGGGCCTCTTGATCAGACTGCGCTGATCCCCGCCTTCGATCTTATCGTCGATCAGGACGTGCAGCCATTTACCACTCAGTATCGGGGTTCTCTTGGAACGCCTGAGGTCATCTCCCTCGACTGGTTGATCGCACACATGTCCTCCATTCCTCCCTGCAACGACTCGTTCGTCGGTTCATCGGACTTGTAGATACGCTACGCCCGCTCCGCTGACATTTGTTATTCGCCTCTTTCAAGTTACATACATCCAAAGTCGTGTACATGATCTTTGATACCCTCGGTCACCAGTATAGTTTCTCGATACCGCTTACTAATAGTACTAATTGCTTATTATGGTACAGCAGCTTAATACTCCACTATAACTTGTAGTCTCCATTCCAGGCGCACGGACCGTTGATATTTTACATACTGTACATGCTCGCTACTGTATCCGTATTACGGGACGTTAATTTCGTGTATAATTCGTAGTGATGTCGTGTGCTTGACCTGCGTAGCTCGACGTTACCTTTAACCCACTTTTACAGGACTTGCTTTTTTTGTTGGTCGCATTCATAGCACAGCCACATATACACAAGAGTGCCGACTCCTCCGCTTCCTCCTCCCTTCCCCCCTACCTTCTTTCTTCTCGGACCGGGGGGGAACGGCCTCTGTACTGCAATCTATTGTTGTAGTTGCCTGCAGTCACTCTAGGATCCACGCTCTATGCCTCAGCCTGCCCGGATTCTCCACGGTTTCTTCGGTCCCGTACTCCATCGGCCGTAAGTACCGAAAGCATTCCAATTTTTGCACACGAGGCTCACCCCCAGCGCGCCGTCGCCCATTCTTAGAACTTGAAGCTGCACAGCTGCCCACCGATACGCCAGCACCCTCGGCAGCGTCTGCCGAATGCGTGTAAAACATCATGTGGGTGCTTCTTCCCCGCGGCCCTTGCACTCCGGTCGTCCAGGCGCAGGCCAATGATTCGTGTAGGACAATGCAGTTACCTGTTCGGTATCGTACAAATTTCTCCCCGAACCAAGGAGGCGCGCCTCAGGGTCCCATGCAAAACTTGCGTTCGGAGCCAGGCGATCGTTCTAGGACCTTCACCACACTGGCAGCAGCTTGCCTCGCCTCTCTGCCTTTAAAGCGTTATCGAGCGGACAACATTTGGCCCTCGCCCTCCACACCTCCTCCCCTCCCCCCTCCTTCCTACCTCTCCTCATGGCTTCTCCGGGAACCGCGGTATCTACCCCCAGGTCCGCAACCCCAGACGTATCCGGTAGCGTCCGCGACGATGCGACAATCATCGCAGACGGCTTGCGCTCCGAGACCGTCTCCCTGACCGACCAGACGAACCTGCTCCCGCGGAAAAAGGTCATGGCCGTCTTCTTCGGACTCGCGCTCTGCATCCTCGTCTCCTGTCTGGACTCGACGATCGTCGCGACCGCCCTCCCGACTACTTCCGCCGCCTTCAACGCCGGCTCTGTCGTCTCCTGGGTACCTTCCGCCTACTTTCTCACCTCGACTGCCTTCCAGCCGCTCTGTGAGTAGTCGTGTGCTCATGATCTCTGTCGTTGCCCAATGGGAGGCCGAACCCCACTTCCAAGATAACGTTATGATACGCACCACCCCCACGTGTACCGCTTTTGACTCGATACTGACGCGCCTCTCCATTCGTTCTCCCCAGACGGGCGCTTTAGCGATATCTTCGGCCGAAAAGTCGCGCTCTGCCTCGCGATGGGCACATTCATGGTCGGCTCGCTCGCCGCAGGATTCTCGCGCACCATCATCCAGCTTATCGTGCTTCGGGGCGTGGCTGGGGTCGGTGGCGGTGGTATCGTGAGCATGGCGCAGATCGTGATTTCTGACGTCGTGTCGCTCCGCGATCGGTGAGTCCCGAATTCGATGATAAATGTCTATTATCCAGGCAAGATAGTGAACGAGGTCATTTGACTCTATTTTATCTAGTGGGAAGTATCAGGGTATTATTGGCGTCGTGGTCGCGTTCGGCTTCGCGGTCGGGCCACTCCTGGGCGGCGTTCTCGCCGAGAAGGCGGGCTGGAGGTGGTGCTTCTGGATCACGCTCCCCGTCTCGCTCTGCGCAGTCATCTTCGTTCTATTGGTGCTCCCGCTCAAGCCGGTCGAGGGCAACTTCGGTAAGAAGCTCGCGGCGGTGGACTACCTCGGCACGGTCCTGACCCTCGGCGGGTGCGCGCTGGTTATCCTCCCGCTCATCTGGGTACGTGGTCCATTATATTGTGAATTTGGTTTGTATGTGACCGGAAATTGATAGGGTGGTGTCACGTTCCCCTGGGACTCGCCGATTGTTCTGGCACCACTGTGTTCTGGAGCTCTCGTCGTTGCCCTGTTCTGCCTCTGGGAGTGGAAAGGAGCGCGACTGCCGATCATTCCGAGTGGGTGTGCCCCCCCTCACCTGATCAGAGAACGTAATCTGACATTTTATGCAGTGTACATCTTCAAGCAAATCACAGTAACTGGGGTGTACATTACGATGTTCATCAAGTGGGTAACAGTTTGTGGAAATATGTATGAGTTGAATCTCACCCAATCATTTGCCCTCAGCGGGGTCGTCTTCTACTCCTCCTTGTTTTACCTGCCGCAGTACTTCCAGGTCGCGTTGAGCTACTCCGCTGTTCGGTCTGGCGTATTCCTTCTTCCCGTGCTTGTCAGCCAGACCCTCGCGAGCTTCATTAGTGTAAGTAGCATCACGAACTTCCGACGCAGTATGATCTTATCCACCATTCCCAGGGACAAATGATCAGCAGAACGGGCAGATACCGGGTACGTATTTACCTATTTCTTAACTATTAGTCACAGACCAACGAGGGACTGACTAATGGCTGGCGTTGCATAGACCAACATTTACTGCGGCTTTGCCATTTGGACCGTAGGGTGTGGGTGCCTCTCAACCGTGACGCCGACCACGCCCAAGGGATTACTCGTCTTCTACATGCTCCTCGCCGGGACTGGAGCCGGAGGGGTAAGTCCGCCTCTATTATCGATGACTAGAGATACCAACCCAACGCCTGGTACTCTCCAGACTTTGCAAACCACTACAGTCGCTGCCCAGGCGAGCGTGTCTCGACGCGACATGTCGGTCGTCACCGCCGTCCGCAACGTAAGGACTTCCCCTTCCTCGTGTTCTCCCGATGCACACGTCTCACCGCCAAATTTTAACCTACCAGTTTATCCGTCTCCTCGGCGGCACCTTCTCCCTCGCGATCGGCGCGACGATCATCAACAACTCACTTCGGGCTACAATGTCCGCGCTCCACTTCGCCCCGAGTACGATTGCCACCATCGTTGACGACCCGACGATCCTCGGCGCGCGCACGTCCGCGTCCGCGTCGAGCCTCGCGGACCTCGGCGTCTCTGCCGCTCTCGCGGAGCGCATCCTGGGGGCGTACATCCGTGGGTTCCGCACCGTGTTCATTCTCAACACGGCGCTGAACGCTGTCGCAACCGTCGCTGCAATTGTGCTCATCAAACACATCGAGCTAACGAGGGGCGACGAGGAGGTGCTGAAGCAGAAGGCGATCGAGGATGAGGCACTGGCGGTCGAGAAGGCGAGCGTGGCTGACGAGGCCGCTCGCGCGGCTGGCTCCCTTGAAAAGGCTAATGCATTGGGTGAGGAGACCGTCTAATCGCCAGTTGTTGCTTTGTACTTTTTGATTTCGGGATGGACTCGTATAGACTAGACCTCTGTAGACTTACGACTCTGGGCTTGATGTCCGACGATAGTCATGATAGACTTACACTACATGATAGACATAGAGCGATGGATTTGTGATGTCGAGTACAAAACACTGACTATTACAACAATCACAGCGTGTAGTGCAGAACGTGGAAGCCGTTCGTTCGAATGTGTGGTGGGTCCATGTCCACTGGGAGTGGCGAGAGGGTAATTACGCTACAGTCTGATGAGATGAATTAGAACAGTCCTTGTAAAGCGCTGTCGCCCAACGCCTTGAGCGCTTCTCTCGCCTCACGTGCTGGGCGTGCGATGGATTGTTTTTCGTTTGCGGCACTCTCCTGCACCTTCTGGGCCACCGTGCGAAGCATTCCGAGTTCTTGGAAGACGTTCGGTCCCTCGACTGTGTCCTCATCGTCCTCTGGCACGACCACTGCACGAATGCAGTGAGAGGAAAGTGCGGACGGCGGGGTGCCAGCGACCAAGTACGCCCTAGAATCAACGTGTCAGGTGCTGCGCAGAGCTCGAACATTGGACACAACGTACGAGACGACAGGCTTCACGAGGTCCGCAAAGATGGAAAGCGACGCGAACAATGCAGCAGTAGAACAAGAATATGAATCTGCTGGAGATGTAAGAATGTTACCATCAAGGTATCAAAGGTAACCACATACCTTCGTGCTGCTGTTTGAATGATTCCGCGACGAGCTCTACGCAAGCCTCACGCGCTTTCTCCCCAACGTTATTTCCAGCGCTGCGGACGACATGGGCCAGTGCCAACACCAGACTTGCCGCAATATCCTCGTCATTGGTCTTCGCACCGGTGACGAGCTCAGTCACAACAGGATCCACACGGGGCTGGTGCTTCATGAGGACACCAAGCGCTTGTACTGCTCTGTTGCGCACAGCCATACTTGCGGGATCGCTAGCACTCTTTACGAACGTTCTCTGGAGCTGAGGGAAGAATGGCTTAACGAAGGTCGGGATGCGGTCCAACATCGTCGTGAGCGCACTGAGGATGGCGCTCTTGACGGCTGGCGGGTATGTTGTTGCTTGAGTGGCGACACGAATGAGGGGGCCGGTGAACGGCACGACAAACGGCTTGATCGCCGCCTCTTTAGTGCGCTCGACGAGGTCTCCAATAGCATACGCAGCTTGCTCGCGTTGCTCGTTGCTACCGGTGGTAAGACCCGCAATGATGATGGGTACGGTGGGCGAGACCCCCTTCGGTAGGCTGAAACCTGGGACGTAGGTGCCCGGAGCGCCTGTACTCTCAATGGTGCGACGAAGTGGCACCACAAGAGGTTCCAGTTCGTCCTTGGGGACCGACTTGACGAATACGTCAAGTGCATGCCAAGCAGCAGTGTGTACTGTTACTTCCTTGTCGTCAAGAAGCGAGACGAGTTGACGGATCCAGTCGACACGGTAAAGTGACGAGTCAAGCTCCGACTCTTCGCAGAAAATGGCGAAGAGTTCGCAACTGCTAACACGGCGCTTCACAGAATCGGCCTTGGACCTAACGCACAGTTAGCATCGTCTCCGAGCAAGTCATCTGTGTCACGCACCACTCCAAAAGTACAAGCATGAGAACGTTCAGGCCATCAGCATCGGAGACTGATGACAACAGCGTGCGGATGGCCTCGTCGATTGCTTCCTTCAACTCCTCATCTTCTTGGATCTCCTTGCCTTCATGCATCTTGACAAGCCCGTTAAGGATGGCACTGAGCCGCCTGCTCAAGGCCGCTCCTGCGACTGACACGAGAGATGCCAACGCGCGCGCATTGAAGGCTGACATAGGGATCGCAGTGAGGGTAGGGATGAGGATAGGGAACACAGTGGACGCGCGGACCTATATGAAGCCAATAAATGCGATGAAATAATGAGAACAGGAAAGGAGTAACTCACCGCCATGACTTCCCTCAGTGCTTGCAAAGCCGTCCCGGAGCTCTGGCCTGGTTGGCGAAGTGCTTCTAGCAGAGTTGGGATTGTCTCGTCGATTGCCCTCGCACCGATGTGCTCTTGCAAAGTATCGAATGCTTTGGCAGCAGCAGAGCGAACATTGGCCTCGTCATCGACCAAAGATGCACGGACCATGGCGATAACCTCGTCCTCTTGGCCTTCTCTTTGGTTGTCCGTGGTGCTCTCCCTAGTCGCGCAGATGAGGCAAATTTTACAACCACACGAGAAAAATACGCACATGAGCTCGCAAAGCATGAGGCATACACCCTCGCGGTTGCGTGCGTCCGGTGACGATGAGGTTGTACGCAGTGTGGAGACAACTTCGGACAAAAGTTTTTCCCCGGATTTCCGACAGATTTCGGTGACGGTACGTGCACCAGTCTGAACAATCAATGAGACACTGAAATAGCCAGGCAGGCGAATTCCTTACTTCCGATTGGTCCACTTCGTCACTGGTGAGCAAGAAGATGATCTGCTGAATGAGCTGAGGCAAAATCTCGCGGACTACATAATCTGCATTAGCGTCCTGAGATGAATGCAAAGCGAATAATGAGATCTTACCTGTCCTCGGTGTGTTGTGCACCAAAGCCTTCCAGATGTGGACCGATGACTGGCGAACGACATTGACAGCATCCTGTCGAGCCAAATAAAGGGCGGCAAGAATGCGGTCGCGGCGCTCGACGCCAAGAACCTCGACCAGCGCCTTGCGGGACGACTCCGCCAGCACTGTCTCTTCTGCTTCTTCGTCCTCCTCGATCTCGGCCTTCCCGCTGATTCCTGACACTTTGAACAGCAACTCTCCAACCAGCGTAATGGAAGATTGCTAGATCATAGTTAGAGAAGTAGCAAGTCAAGAATGACAAACAGCGTACCCGGATACGCCAGCCAGAGTCGAACATTCCACGCTCCAGCTCCGGGAGGAGCAGATCAATAGCCTTGCTGGAGTAGTTGGTGACGATCATACGACCAGCACGCATCGCAGCTTCGCGTACATAGTCTTCGGAGTCTGAGAGGCCGTTGAGAATCGGAGGAATAATCTTGGGAAGGTGAGGCTGGAAACGTGCTCCGAAGGTTGCGGGAAGGAAGACAAGCAGAGACATGAAACCTTCCCTCACTGTACTGCGAGGAGACTGTGCATTCGTGATGATGTCGGGAAGAAGTCCTTCCATGCGCTCCATTCCAAGACCCGCCAAAACCTCGGAGAGACCCTGCGCCGCTCCTTGTCTATCCACGCCGGAAGTATCGGTCTTGAGAGTGCGCAACAACCCAGGAACGAGATCTGGGAAGTTCACTTCTCCTAGCCGTTCGACAAGAGTGCCGAGCGCTTTCGCAGCAGTGGCTCTCGCTTCTGGCACTGGGTCGACAAGCACGACGTGCACCATCGGGAGGAGGCGCGACAGATAGGGAACAAAATCTTTTGAGTCGGTGAGCGAGGCAAGATTTCCAACAATTTGGGCCGCTTTTTTCTTGGTATCGGCACCACGTTCTCGGAGACCACGTTCGATGATTGGGATGACCTATCAAGCGCTCAACATCCAATCAACAGCATGGATAGATGGGGCTTACCAAGGCCAAAGAGGAATGATCTATATAGTGCATGAATGAAGTCTTGATGAGAGAGGTCAAAGCATTCGACGTCTTCGCAGGATCCACCATCGCCTTCAGGAAGACAGGCACGAGCGACTGGATCTCGGGGTTGCTGATAACCTCGCCGAACTGCTTCAGGGACTTGTTGGCGGCGGCACGGACCTGGGCGTGCGAGTCCGTCAAGACTCCCGTCAGGCGAGGAATGACGATTGGCAGGGATTGGGACAGCTGTTTCGGAGCACAATAGGCCATCATACCAAGGAGCTCGATCGACCCCTTCTTCGTTCGCCACTGCTTCTCGTCAAGACCAGAGAGCAGCGAAGGGAGCACCGTCTTCAACCCGTAGCCTGACATATGTGCCATGATGACACGAGCGGTATCCTGTGTTGCTTCACGGACGTCGGGAGTACCATCACCGAACGAAGCGAGTAGTAGGGGCAGGATGTGGATGACGTAGGGCTCAAACAAGCGTCCAAGCGTGCTTGTGAACGTCTCAAAGGCGAACATCGCGCCTTGACGAGGTTCGAAGCGCTTCTTGTCGTCGGCAGCCTCGCGAAGTCGGTCTATGATCTTGTACTCCTTGATCGCAGAGATACCTAGACCCTTCACGACACCGGCAAGACCGTACGCGGCGCCACGGCGAGCTGCATACGACGGAGAATTGCACAGTTCGTCCAGAAGTCGGTCTACCAGTTGCGAAGGTGGTGACTTCAAGACCTTAACAAGAGGCGACAAACACTCGGAGACGGCCAGCTGGACCTGTTCGGCAGGAGTCTTCAGAGCTCCTACTAGACGCTCAACGATGGCAGGCAAGCGAGCGTCGGATGGGTTCAGGTGCCTGGCAACACGCCCAATGAGGATGACGACGGCCTCCTTGATCTGGTCAGACTCTTCCGTAGCGGCACCCGTGCTTCCAAGCTCAGCCTCGAACATAGCAATGAGTTCAGGGAGCCGAGCGGACCCGTGAAGGTCGGCCACTGCTGTTCCGCAACGGAGCATACCACGACGAACATCTGCATGACGGTCGCCAAGTGCTTTGTCTTGGATCAAGAACTTGAAGAAAGGCTCGACGTCCTCTGGGGTGAATGCTGGAGCAAGCAGCTCGAAACTCCGAGAGAGCGCGACGCGGGCTGGCCAAGGGTCGGTGCGACCGATACTTGAGGCGATGACCATTCCCTGTGTCTAAGCTCAGTCATAGCATTTGTAACCGCGGCATTGCTGCTTACATATTGATCAAACTCCGGAGCTAGGACTTTGGCCTACTACAATATCAATCCCCATCCAGAATCGTTCAATATGCTGATCATACCTTCTCGCGGTAGAAGTCTTGCAATGTTGAAAGAACTTTGCTGATCGAGCCCGGCCAGTACTCAATAACAGCGTCAGCCAGAGCGGAGGCTGATGACGAGCGGACGTAGGCGTTCTCGTGTTCTAGACACGGGAGTCAGTGGTGGGGTGACCTGTGAGCTTTACTGAAGTACTGACCCAGGTACGGCAGAAGGTCCTGCAAGAATGTCTCGGGAACATCAAAGCCGTTGTCTTCCCAGGCCTGGCTCGCCAGACGAGCGTTCTGCTCATCCTCGTCGTGGTATGCGATCCAGAGCTCGGCAGACCAATCGTAGTCGGTGAGGTCAAACGGCTAGAAGTCTTGTGAGACATTGAGACATGAGATAGGACATCTCGTACATACCTGCAACGTCTGAAGGCAGGAGGTCCTCACGTAGACCTCTTGGTACAGTGTGCCACGGAGCAATTCGCTAGTTTCCTCACGGGTCGCGTTCTCCTGCATGGCCTGTCCAAGGTCGACAAGCGCGGAATTCGCGTCCTTGGCGAGTTTAGGTTGGTTGCGAATTGCATAGATGAGATCGCGAACTGTTCCCGTCCTCGGGAACGTGAGGTCGGAGACTGGGTCAATCAGTCAGCATTACTACATGGCCAAACACGGCTGGCCGGTCAGTCGACTTACATTCGCCACAATGGAACTTAATGATGTCTAGCGACAAAGCAATCTGCTCGAGAGGATCGTCTTCCTCGCCAATCGCTATGCCACCCTTCACAAGCACTTGGCTGAGGAGGGGAGATGCGTACCCGTACGTGGCAGCGTCGAAAGGGGTCTGCTCAGAAAGTGTTCGGAGACGGTACAAGACTCGTATCACAAGAGCTAAATAACAGCAGTTCAGGATATACGGAGAAGTTACATCATTGGATAGACGCACCATTGAGGGGTTCCAGTGTGTAGTCCTCCGGGATACCATCCACTTCGGCACTCCGCAGCGCGGCGACACCGACCCACTTCTTGTAAGTATCCAGGCGGTCTGAACAGCACTCTGACAGCAGCTATTGCTTGAACGTCAGACCCATGCCAGGATATTATGGCTTAAGTTTGCTTACTAGATACGTCTCAAACGACGCATCACCGACAAGTGTTGCAGCCTTTCCAAACGCCCCTTCGCGAAGCAGAGTCGCTAGGGACGACACAAACGCACGCAGCTGTTCGACACGCGCCAGCACCAAGCTGCGAACAAGGTGCAGCCCCTGTTCCAGCTTCGCCTTTACGCCGTTGACCCGTTCGCGGATGGCAGCCTCCTTCTCGAGCTGGGCGTTAACGAGAGCCTGGTCCTGCTTCGACAGCGTGGCTGATGCCGAAGCTTTCTTGCTCGCCAGCGACTTGCGCACTTCAGCTTCCCACTGCGCGTCCTTGTAGCCCTTGCCCTTCTTCTGTGGTGCGTCTTCCTTCTTGTTAGAGAGAACTATTAAATGGTGAATTAACATGCAAGTGGTCGGTATGCAAGGGCGGCTCGTACCGTCGACGAAAGTTTGTCCTGGAGGAGTAGCCCAGATACCAAGATCTTCGTCAGTCAACGACTGCACGTCATCCACCTTGAGGTCCGTGCTGATCTTCTCGACCACCTTCGGCAGCACCGCATCCGGGGCGACGAATACGAGAGTGGTAATGGCCCTATATCCCGCCTCCGCGAAGCCCGGAAGCGGCTGAAAGGCCGGTTAGCGCGGCCATACACATCTCATTGGCGGATTCGACATGCCTTTGACGCAACATCAATCGCGCTGAAAACCTTCTCCAAGATGGCATCGGTGTGCGTGGAGACGAGCTCGTGTGGGTCGACACGCGCCTTCTGACAGAGCTCGATCCAGACCTGACGGACATTCTCGGCTGACGGACAGTCAACACCTTCATCTATCTGAGATCACAGACGACTTACATGGTCCAGGATGGTGTGCGGCCAAGACCCATTCCCAAAGCATCCGTTGCTTAATGTCCGCGGGACAGTCCTCGGCGAATGCAGCGCACGCGAGCATGAAGGTCGGAAGGCGCGCCTCTTTGCCCGTCGAAGCCTCCTGCTCATCCGAACCAGAAGCTTTCGCTGAGTTCTCCTTCGAGAGGTAAACGGATGCTGCGGAAACCCCTGCGAGGTTGATGTGCTCGGGCAGCGTAGCGGCAAGACGCTCGATGGTGTTGAGGGCGGTGCGTCTTACACTTGAGGAAGAACCTTCGACTGAGAGGTGAAGAAAGATAGAACCAAGCATCGTCCTGAATATGAAACGAATGGTGAATACAAGAAGCGACGCAGTGATCAATTACACGAACCGGGACTGCTCGTTCGGTAGAATGTCATCCTTGAAAAAGGTAAGAACGGCCTCGGCGGCGCGAAGCAGCCAGGTCTCTTCTTCCTCTGAGCCAAGTTTCTGGTAGACTCTGTCCCACAAGAGGAACGACGGCTTAGGGCTTGAAGCGGACAGTGATTGAAGAGTAGGGTTATTCGAAATGACACTATCTGCAAGTTCAAAACAGCGAAGGGCGTAAGACAAGTCCCAAGCAAGGGCACAGAACATCCACGAGAATGCAAGAGCTTACCGAACTGTTTTGAGCACGAGAGCGGCCCAAGGAGAATCGCCGCTGCGACGTAGCCTTCGAGCGGCCCTGCAGCGGCCCCCGTTGGATTTGCTGCGACAGTCTTCAGGTTGGTTTCAAGGGATGGTACTACCGCCTTCGCGAAGTCGAGAGCACAGGGAGCCTCAATGCTGCCCAGATCCCAGAGCGCACTTCCGACAAGAGAGCAGAACGCTCGGCGAATAACCGGCTTGCTGTTAATCATCTCCTTGGCGGCCACTGAACTCGTACCACCAGGAAGTGCAGTGCCCGACTTCAAGCAGGCAATCAGATGCGGCGCCAAAGACGATGCTAGGACGGACACAGATGCATCGTGGGTTTCCTTCGCCAGTAACGAGAGAGAGGTCTCGACGATAGTGGCAGACACAGCGCCGGGTGGGACAGCTCCGAGCATAGTGTAGAGCGCCTGGCGGTGGTCGGGGCCAGCGGTCTTGCCAGATTTCGGGAGGCTCAGGAGTTCGTTCGTAGCGTGCTCGAGATCAGCGGGTACCTGGGTCAGGCTAATAAGCACCTTGAACAAGGATATTGAGCTCGCCCGAACGACAGGGTTTGAAGACTTGGCACTATTCAGCGCAGGTGTAAGAAGCCGACGGAACGCGTCACCTTCCACCGGATGGGCATAAGCGGGGAGGAAATCTGCGATTACTGCAGATACCGGTCAGTCGCCGTGACGTCCTCGTTATAGAGATTTCTGTGCTTACCGCTGAGCGAGATTTCTGGCGATCGCAGAAGTGCCTTCTCCATCGCCGGGAGGACGGTTCCGATGAGATCCTCAGCGTTTACCGACGAATGGATGAAGTCGTGGAGTGCTGTCTAGATCAACGTAAGTACTGCATCAGCAAGGGGATAAGTGTGTCACGTACGGATGTGTGCGAGGATACAGGTGTCCTAGAAATCAACACGGCACTTGCATACAATTGGATAATGTCATTCTATTGGCATTAAATCAGGCGAAGTTAAGAGCGTGTACAGGTCGCACTTACCTTGATTGCTGGATCGATTTGCTTTAGCTTGTCGTCCTTCACATTTTTGAGTCTGAGCGTCACGTCGACAGCGATTCCCAGCAGCGGTACCGCGACTATCGGGGAGGGCAATGTCTTTGTAGAGCCAAGGAGGGTTTTCATGACGGCTGGGATGGTTTCTGGGCTCTTTGGCACGCATTAGCGTGGCCAACCACGGATGTCAAACGACTCACATGTCGCAGTGCGCGTCTTGTCCGAACTAGTGCGCTCTTCTGCAAAGACTTCTTCGCGCGGGTCGAAGGGTCGAGTACCATATCGACGAGTGACGCCATTATACCGAGGAGAACTGGCCACGCGCGATTGGAGGGGAAGTCGGGGCTGCATTCTAGACATGTAACGTATAGTCCACAGCACCAGCTGAGGAGCACGAATATATCCGCGGCTGCGATGGAGCTGGGTTGCGTTCATTTGGATGGGATGTGGAGTGAAGTAGGATATGTAACTCACCTCGGACGCTTTTGTATTCGCCCAACCTCCTGCGCCATCCAACCCAGGACCTGCTCTACAACACCGAATTTGCTCTCGTTCGGCTCTCCTTGTGGTGTGCCACGCAACTCGTCTCTCCTGACCAGTGCCATTCCTACAGCCTCTACAGCTTCTCGCGAGTCCGCGTCGACATAGCGAGGGTAGGTAGAAGTGAGCAGCTTGAAGACGTCCATGATCTGGGACAGACTGAGATCTAGATGTCGATTTCGGGTGAGTGATCCACGCCAGTTTCTCTGGAATGGGCCTGAACGCACCTCCATGTTTTGCGAGAACAAGTAGTTCCTCTCTGAGAAACTGGATGCGAGCCTTGGTGCTACTGGTGAAGAGCCTTGTCTGCGCCGTGAGCATAGAACCTGACCAGTCCGTCAGAATGTTTTCTCTTCGCCATCCTCGGCCATTGGACAGTGAATCTTCGATGTCGCCAGATGCATCAGAGGTTGAGGCTATCCAAGACTCTATCTCTGACCTGCCCATCGCGATGAGGGGCCCAGAACGAGGACAGAGGTAAAGAGGTTATGGGGGCAGATCAGGATCCAAATCTTGGAGAAGAGCAGAAATCTTGATCGTCTGTTGCATAACCCTAACCTAGGGGCTCCAGTCATTTTAGCTCTCCGTTCTCCCACCGCATCCCTTGCCTCTTTACCACCACGACCACGCTGTTGATATCCCAACGCTCGGTTGTGTACCCGTATTCCAGAGTAGGGTCCCCGAATACACCATGTCATCCTCCGGATCGTCTCAGCCGTTGGATGTGCCCAGCATCTTGGCAGCTTCGGACGCGTGGTCGGGAAGTAATGAATCGGTGCGTCATTCCGCCCTCCATCTCGCGCTCTCACCATCTCAAACACTATCTACGCAAGGGTAGGCCTTGTTAGAGCCCTTTACACATATCTACTCGGTTCCTGGGAAGGAGATCCGAGGACAAATGATAGACGCATTCAACCTGTGGCTGAACGTCCCGGAGGACAAGCTCAAGGTCATTACGAAAGTCGTCAGTATGCTTCACACCGCAAGCTTACTGTAAGCAGATTATAGATCTTGGAAACCCTCACGTCATAACCTGACAATAGAATAGACGACATCGAGGATGATGCCCAGCTGCGCCGGGGCGTTCCAGGTACGCCCGTGTGGACCCCGATCGTCCCATATGCTGAGACTGGAGGCAGTCGCGCATAAGGTGTATGGCGTCCCGCAAACGATCAACTCCGCAAACTATGTGTATTTCCTGGCTTACCAGGAGCTATTTGCTCTACGATCGGGCGTTGGGGTAGATACGCCTCCGGACGACCGTAAACGCCTCATCCCGTTCGAAGAGCTCGATCGAATAGTGACAGGTGAGCCGAAGTAAGTCCTCGACAAGTCGTCTCAGCTCACACGGTAGGCCACAGCTGAACTTCTATCGCTCCACCGAGGGCAGGGCCTTGAGCTCCTCTGGCGTGATTCTCTTCAATGTCCGACCGAAGAGGAGTACGTCTCCATGGTGAACAACAGTATGTTTATTCTACATCGACCTGTTACACCGTTCTTACCCTGAGAAACAGAAACTGGAGGACTTTTGCGGGTCGGTATCAAGCTTATGATGGCCTGCTCAACGACGAACATTGATGTGTAGGTGCCGTCCCAGTAGACGAAAGGAACTCGTTGCTAACTTTCCGCCCAGCGACTATGTCCCCCTTGTCAACCTTGTCGGTGTCCACTTCCAAATCCGAGACGATTACATGAACTTGCAAAGCACTCAAGTACGTGTCCCATTCTTTTCCACCTCGCGTCTTCACCTGATCGGCGAATGTGATTAGTACACCGCCAACAAAGGCTTTGCGGAGGACTTGTCAGAGGGAAAGTTCTCGTTCCCGGTCGTACATGGAGTGCGTGCAGATACCTCGAATCGTCAAATTCTAAGTATGTGCCCTGTCACAATTTTCCGCAGCTTTCTTCTGACCCGCATCTCTGCTCTAGACGTGCTGCAGAAACGACCGACGACCCCCACGCTCAAGAATTACGCAATATCTTATTTGCGTGATCACACGAAGTCATTTGAATACACCATGAGCGTGATGGACGATCTTGAAGGCCAGATTCGTGCCGAAATCGCGAGACTAGGTGGTAACCCGCAGCTCGAAAAGATCATCAACGTACTCCATGTTCAGCCGCCCGCATAGTATGCTCACTTTCACATTTGTCAGCCTCTACCGCTCTCTTCTTCGATAGATACGTCTAGCTACTACATGAATGTATGCATTTCTGCCACCCATCCCGGCCCCGCCGGATGGCCCCCCGTCGTCACCACAGCGCTAAACATACTGTCGTGAAAGTCATAACGCAGTCGGGATAGGAACGGGGGAGTGGCTGTCCTGGGTTATTTGATTTTCTTTCCCGGCCTGACCCCTGCTCAAGGGTCAGGCCTCCATATTCGCGGCCGGGTATTGCGTTTGTAAAACCTTTCGGTTTTGCAAACGCGGCAGGATACCCTGCGCCGGACTGCGCGCCATTCTGTGAGTATCTTTCTGGGCTAATGTCGAGCATGGACGGGGTACTTACATATCTTGATTATAACCGAAATTCTAGGCGATTATAACCGGAACTCTGGGAGTAAGGACCGTGATGGGTGGACCCAAACCGACACGAGGGCTTGGTCCACGCCGTCCTGCCGCATCGACATCAGGGACGTCAGTACCGTGAGGGGGCTCGAGGGAAGGATTAGAGATATACCAAGACGTGTCGCGTCCCCATCCCAGGTTCCCTCTACGTTGCAGTAAGGGAGGATTGGACTGAGTGTCTGCTGATGAGACCGTCCGCCACTTGGAGGCCTTAAATATGTCTTCTGACCCAGCCCTAAAAACCTTGGTGGCGAGTGCTGGCGCCCTCTTGGCTCTGCAGGCAGCTGCAGTGTACCGCAGAACGAAAATTTCTGACGTACTCCTTCCAAGCCCTCAATGCTGCAGACGCTTCGGTGCTGCTGTCCCTGCGGTAGCGGAGTGTGCACGACGTCGTCCGACTTTTGCTCTGCGATGGACGTGATCCCGGGAATATGCTGCGGTCATGTCTCCGAAACTTTGCTTCCATAAAGAACCCGTAGCACTCGAATCTCGTGGTTCCAGTCGCAAGGGATCGGAATTACGCATGCGCTGATTAGTTTGATATGCTCTACGGTACGTATGACTCAATGATGCCGGGGTCGGCCAGCTCCAAATGCTCAGCCTTCCACCATCGAGAAGGGAACATCGGCCTAATCCGAGTGACCGCCGTGCGCAATGTCGTTCCCTCCCTAGAGTCGGCGCACGGCCCTCCTCTCGCGCATCAGCTCCTGGACTTTATCCCAAGAAGCCGATTTCTCCGTCGCGTTGTAGTCGATGTACTTCTGAGGGACATCCACAAGGCCAGGAAAGAGGTGGTCGAGAACGCGCGCAACATCGTCTAAGTCCGCCTTCTTGTCGTCGACGAACACGTGCGGGTCGAGGTAGCGCAGCCGCGCGTGGCCGTGTTCGGGGATCGCGTCGGGAGCAGGCAACGCGCTGACGTCCAAGCCCGGGACGCGAATGAGGTGCAACTGCGGACAACTCCGCGCGAGCTCGATCAACCCAGCTACGGTCGGTCGACTACAGACGGCCTTGCTACGCGTCGGCAGCTCCCAGCTGACCATCGCAAACCGTTCGAGGTTGGGCCAGCTCGCGCCGAAGACGCGGAGGTCGTTGTCGGAGAGGTGCACCCCGTTCCCCATCATCATGTGGACCGCGAAGTACTTGAGGTTCGAGAACTTGAGGAAGGCGTTGAAGAGCCGGAGGGTCGGTCGCGGGCCTTTCGCGATCGGGCCGAAGAAGACGCACTCGAAGGACTCGAGTTCCCGGGGGATGTTGTGCTTCATCACCCCGAAGGCGCGCTCGATATCCTTGGACTTGGATCCGGAGATGCGCAGATATAGGTGGCGGAGGCTCGACGGCGGGATGGCCGAGAGGACGCGGCGGATTGCTTCCACCTCCCCGCTGAGGTGGAGATATCGGACTGTCGCGAGGCCATCGAGGGACAACGCGTCATCCTTGGCCTCGTCCTTGAGCGGCACAACCAACCGCAAGGTGTGCAGTGAAGGAAGTGTAGAGAGAGCTCGGAGGGCAGGAAGTTTGATATGGGATGCTGCGGGGACCAGGTTGAGGACCTCCAGGTTGGACAAACGTCCGATAGAGCGAAGGTGCTGTCCCACCGCCTCGGAGCAGTCCGGTGCCGGGGGTGCCAACTGATGATATGAGGACAAGGGCAATTCCTGGGTCGCAGAAAGGACGGTGACAATGTTCTGGACGAATTCACCATTTGTGAAAATGGGATGTCCTCCATCATCGCAGAACGAGAAGCTCAGGTGCCGCAGTGTCGGAGATAAGCAGAGCACAAATGATGCCGGGTCGTTGTGCTTCATTGAGATGTAGAGGCGCTGAAGATGAGGCAGAAGAGGGGTTCCTTGAAGCCGAGTTGCGAGGGTAGTCCAGACGTCGGGGCGGACGAAATGGTTCGGAGGACACGCGTTCAGTTCTCGCACCCGTCGCGCGAAGTCTCGGAATCTAGCCCATGCCGACTCGTCGATTTCAGGTGAAAGCCCCTAAGAAGAGTGTTATACCAGCCATCAGAACTACCGAACGGTGGCTGGGTAAACACGGACTGACCAGGATATCAAGCTGAGCCGGGTTCGCGTCTTCATGATCATCAAATTCGGTCTCAGAAACGTCGCCCGGATCGGTCAAGGTGTGCGGCAGCAGCTTGATCAAGACGAGGACATCGTCTAGCACTCTCCATTGTGCGTCCAGCGCGGGACGGGAAAGCGTGCGACAGACCCGAGCACAAGCGGCCAACGCGCGACGGAGCGACGCGCGATACTCGCATTCCTCCTCGTAGTCAGCATTGTCGGGATCTTCGAATTTGTTCCACCCCGGCGAGAGCTGAGAGAAGATCTCCACAAGGATGTTGGGGCTGCCGATTGCGCGTTGTATCGCACCGGTCATAGTACCTGGTATAAATGGTCAGTCGCCGCTGGATTGGCACTTGTTACTAAAGTGATACCGTAGCCTACACTTACCTCCGCGAACGCAGCTCGCGAGGCGGGAACTGTCGGAAGACGGTGTGGTTCCTTGTCAAGTCGTGAGTCGAGGCCGTCTCGATGTGCTGGCGAATCACGTAACTCAGGTTCTTACCGACGCCTTGTCCAAAGAAGGGTAAATCGGTGACGCAATGTAGCCACTGGTACCAGATATAGTATAACACCGACTGAGGTAATTGGCATTCAAAGCTAGCTACCCTTACTCTTATAGCGAACGGACAAACCCTAATTAAAGCATCAGAGAATCTACCTATGCAGAAGCCAGTCGCATGAGCCAAGCACAGGGCAGAACGGACAAACTTGAAAGCGCACATAAACGACTACGCCGCTGGTTCTATGCCTCGTACACCACCCGGGTAGTGCGCGCGGGCGATCCGCATCGCACGCAAAAGCCTCGCGATGTTCTCCGAGTCTGGTGCGATCGGATTGTCGTCTACGCGATATTGTGGCATCTCGTGAATACCAGACTTCAGTTTGAGACACGGGAAGAGGCGATCGAGAACAACCGAGATGTCGAGCTGCCTTTCTTCATTGTGGGCCCCAACGAGGTTCGAGATACACAGGTCGAGCAGGCTGTGACCCAAGAGGGGGACGTGGTCGCCCTCCGGGAGTGCGCTCGCGTCGAGATCGGGGATGCAGAGCCGCTCGAGTGTCGGGCATCCGCGCGCGATTTCGATAAGCCCTTGCATGGTCGGACGCACTACGGAACCGGGCGCCGTATCGTCAGGGAACCAGTGCCTAGCCTCGAATTGCATTAGGACGAGCGTGTGGAGCTTAGGCCACGTGCGAGCGAAGCGTCCGAGTCTTCGTCGCGGAGAGGGAGGTGCTCCTCGAAGAAGAATTCCAGCTCCTCGAGGTTTGCGAGTGGTAGGAGAGGTTCGAGGAGGGTCATTAGCAGTGGCGGAGGGTTAGGAAGACTGCAGAGCTGTACGCGGAAGTAGGTGAGGACGTGCGGTGCTATATGTCGACATATCGACGCGAGAGAGGTGTGGATGCTGTCGCCGTGAGAAGAAACCTGGAGACAAAGGTGCTTAAACCGGGGCATCGAACACGCGAGTACGAGCCGGACGAGATCGGGGGCGGATCCACGCAGGTCGAGTCTCGTGAGCTTTTGAAAACCACCTCTAAGGTCGACCTGCGCGGGCTTCGTCAAGTCCCGAAGAACGGCTATCTTGAGGCGAGCGAGGTTCCTGAGATTGGCGAGAGTTAGGAGAAGGGTGTCGCCAAACGTTGAGTGGTGGTCGATATCCAGAACTTCCAACTGGGTGAATCGTGACAAGTACACGAGGTGGTGGGGTTCAATGACGATGTTGGGCTGTATGAAGAGCCTGTTGAGTCCCGGCGACTTTATGGAGAGCTCCAGGAGCATCATCCCTGCGATGGCTGCATCTGCTGAAATTGGGCCTTAATGGGGGAAAACGCCTTTCTGAAATGAGAGATAAACGCTGCGGAGGGATGGAGCGGCAAGGGCGAGGATGGAAGGAACGGCGTCAGGTACATCCCATATTAGCATGCTCGGGGTTCTTACGTTAGGTAAAATAGGGTTGCCTTCACATCGCCAGAATATGGTTGTCCAGATCGAGGGATCAACTCTATCGGGTTTCCGGGAAACGGAGAGGTCGCGCACACGAGTTGTGTAAGTGAGCCTGCGCGACCATGCTTCAGGTGGAATCTCTCCAGTAATATGCTATCAAGATAAGATATCAGCTCAACGCTACAAGGAATGCGCCAAGTCACTTACGTATGTGGCACCCTGGCCCTGATAGTTGGGCAAAAGCTTGAGGAGCGGTGTAAGACAGCCGAGGGAGTGCCATAACTTGTTCATCGAGGGGTTTAAAAGTGCACGAGAAGAAAGTGCAAGCGACAAGAGTGTGCTTCTAAAACCACGTACGGCAGCGAAATGTTTTTTTGCCGCCGCCGCCGTCGTCATCATCGTCGTCGTCGTCGTCGATAGGCTCGAGATGATTGAGCACCCCATAGAACACGTCATGCCAGCCCGTCAAGGTGGTAAAAGAGGTTGGCATTGGATTACTAGCCACACTAATTAGTGCTATAAATGCAACCGTATTTGTCACATACAGGCTCATAGGAGGAGGAATCTGATTTGACTCCGCCGCTGTTTTCTGGACTCGGCGGGAAGGGGGCTCCGGGGACTATAACCAGCCCCCCTAACAAGTCAATATTCATCTTCAAAGGGTGCATATAGAAGACAATAAGAGGCTCACCTTGAGGGAAAGGTGCGCAAAGTATATTGTGCTGGACTGAGTCGTAGTGAAGAGTAGCGTTCGAACTTGGAACGGTCGAAGGGACTGGCTGAGTTGGCGCCCGAAGATTGTTTGCCACGTGGTTTCCTTACCAGGACCTTAGCGCTTAGCGCTAATCCTGAAGTTCAACGAAACACCACCTATGATGCCGACAGCACAGTGAGCTCTAGAAGGACACAGAACTGTACGTCCTATTCTACACGCCATCGCGGTGTGTTTTCTCACTGAAATCTTTATAGACGTGGCTATCCGCAAGCCAGGACTGCGGCACTTGGAACCATTGTCCATCGCTGCAAGCACTGCCCACCAAGACAGTCTACCACCCTGAAAGTGTCTTCGGCGCTGACTCAGAATATAAAAAACTGACGTCGTTGTCGCAACAGATGGGCCTTTGACAGTCAGCAGTTCCAATGACACCCTGTCGCCTGTTGCAATGTCCAGAGCTACTGGCTGAGATCTTCTCTCATCTCGAGCTCGCCTCCAACGTTGACGATACCCGCGCGAGCGAAAACGACCATGAACAACAAGAGCTTCGCAAGACACTCGCTGCCGCAGCGTTATCTTGTCGCTCCTTGACGGAGCATGCTCTCGCAACCTTATGGCGAAGACTGGACAGCGTACAGCCGCTGCTCTCGCTTCTCTCGAAACGTAAGCGACAACACCCAAAAACTAATTTAACTGTAAGTCACTGGAATTTCACTCTTGAGGCGAAAGGCTCATCGACATAGATGTTGCAGGCAGATATCACCGAGCAGTCCTGGCAGCGCTTTCAGACGCACGGACAACATGTACGAGTGTTGCACGACAAGGACTGGTCTGGGATTCATCCCTCGACGTGGTTTTTCGTTGGGCGTTGGTGTGGCACGAAACCGCTCCTACCTAACCTCGAAGAGCTTTCAGTGCTTCCTCTCGGTGTCCAAAATCCCACGTCGATGATATTCATCTCCCCAAAACTTCGGAGCTTGTCGTTGGCCTTGAGGTTCGACGAGATGGAACCCGGATGCGGCTGGTTACGGCAAGGGGACACGACTGTAGTGAACACACTCTTTCGGCAGATCATGTCGATAGCGCCGAAAATCAAGACGCTCTCCATCAAGAGCAACGTCTCGGATCTCCCTCCTTCCTGCATTTACCGCATCTCAGATCTCGAGGATCTGTCGGCGCTGCACGTTCGCGACTGTGTGCTTGACTTCGCGTTCCTTCGGTGGCTCTGCGGGCGTCCTAGCCTCCGTACACTTGTCGCGACGATCGATATGTCGAAGCTTCCTCTCCGACCGCAAGGTCCAGAAGATGAGGATTATTTCGATTATTCCCCATTCGGTTATGGTTTCCTTCAGCTGCAGCATCTACATATCCGTGGAACCCCCAACGACCTCCACTTCTTCCTCGACACTGCCGTCCCCCTCGGTCTCGAGACGCAGATCGTCGAGTTTGACACATGTGCACCACCATCCGCGATTACACGCTGTGTCGACACCATCTACGAAAACGTCAGGACGTGCCGCTCCGCCCTGCGCGAGCTCTCGCTCGTCTACCCAAAGGAGACGTACGTCGACGAGGACGAGGGCAACACCTGCAGCACGCCTCCCTCGTTGACCTCATCCGCCCCATGCTCAACATCCACTTCCTCCGCAAAGTCACGTTCGCCTTCCACGAGATCCCATCGCTCGCTGACGCTGGAGTCCTCGAGATGATCGTGGCGTGGCCGAAGCTCACGGCGCTCCACATCCTGCCCTCCACCGGGGACCGGTACCGCGTGCACACGACGTTAACACCCGCCGTCCTCGTCGCATTCGCCCGCCAATGCCCACGCCTGACCGAGTTGACACTCCCAGAAGTCGCGCTTGGGGACCTGCGTGAGAGGGAGGCGAGGACAGACAATGACATGCCGCTCGTCGGGCAGCGCAAGCTGCGGAGGTTGCGCGTGTTCTTCAGCGACTGCGCGAGCCGCGAGCATATGCTGTACAGGGCGGCGCTCTTCGTCGACCGCCTGTTTCCTTATTTGGATCTCAGTCCGTCGTTCGAGCAAGACGGCGATGGAGAGGACGACGATGATGAACCGTCCAGATTGTTGCCGTGGGACGAACGCGAAAAGGAGGTGGAGAAGACTTGGCGCCGCATTGAGGAGTTCCTGTATGCGATGCAACTTGGGAGGCGGCACCGCACGATGCTGCGATGCTGAAGGACGGGACGTCGCTCTGAACGCGGTATAGCCTCAATAGATCTATCTATTAAAAAGTGCTTTTATTCTTAGTCTCTCGTATCTCTCCATCGACTTCATGATGGCTATAATACTGTACACGATATTCAGTACCTCTACGTATCGAGATTGGGGGTAGCGAGCCCGTACCTTTTATTCTACGCATATAGTATGATTTTCTTCTAATTCTATGACAGAAAATGTCCGCCAAACGATTCGAGCACAATTGCAGGACAAGTAAGGGTACATGAACGATCAGCAACGAACCGAGCCACAGTCCCACGCATTACACGCCATCCGGGGAGTGCTTGCGCGCGTTCTGCATCTCCCGTAGAAGCCTCGAGACGTTGTTCGAATCTCCTGGATACATGCTACGAACGATTGAATCGCCCGGCAACATGCCGGATGTCAACTTGAGTCGCGGGAAGAGACGGTCGAGGACAGCCGCGACCTCGAGCTGCCTCTCTTCGTCCCGGGCTCCGACGAGGTTTTGGATGCACAAGTTGAGCATGCCGTGGCCCGTGAGAGGGGCGCTGTCGGGTTGGGGAAGGACTGTGGCGTCGAGGTCGGGGATGCAGGCGCGTTCAAGCCGAGGACACCCGCGCGCAAGCTCGACCAGCCCGCGAAGTGTCGGACGCTCGACTGAACTAGGAACCCTATTGGGGTTGACGTGGTCGAGGAAGATCATTGCGGGCGATTGCATGAGGATGAGCTTGGGCCACGCGCGAGCGAAGCGTTCGATGTCCTCGTCACGGATAGGTGTGTGGATGTAGAAGTTGATCTCGAGTTCCTCGAGATTTGCGAAGGGTAGGAGGGGCTCGAGGAACGTCATCAGGAATCGCGGAGGACGACCGAGCTCCCCGACGTCTGCGCGGAAGCGGGTAAGGGTGTACGGTCCAATGTGTCCGCATATCGCCGCGAGGGTGGTATCGAAGCCGTCACCAACATGGGGCTCGATCAGGAGACAAAGGTAGTTTAGTCGGGGCGTCGAAGACGCAAGAATAAAGCGCTCAAGGTGGGTGAGGCGTCCACGCAGGATGAGTCTTGTGAGCTTTTGGAAGCCATCCTGGAGACCGAGTGGAGCAGCCTCTGTCGAGTCGCGAAGCAGAATAGATATTTCAAGGCTCGTCAGGCTTCTGAAGTTGGCGAGCACAGGAAGGAGGTCGTCGTCGAATGGTGTATGGTTGTTAATTTCGAGAACTTCAATGTGAGTGAATCGAGACAAGTCCATAAGCTGTTTGCGGTCAAGGCTGATGCCTTCCCATGCGAAGAACCGGTCCAGTCTAGGAGATTTCACGAAGAGTTCCTCTAGCATCAATCGGGGGACAAGGACGACGGAAGTTGAGGTTTGATGCTCGCCTAGGCCGTGTTGAGGTTGAGATGAGAGGGAGACACCACGGAGGGACGGAGTGACGAGGACGCGAATTGAAGAAATGGCATCATCTGCATCCCGTATGGCCACGTGAAGCGCGTCTAGGTTAGGCAAAAGGGGAGCGCCTTCGCATCGCTCGGATATAGCTACCCATACCAAAGGATGGATACTAGGCTCCTGGGAAATAGAGACGCGGCGCACACGACCAGCATAGGTCTGCAATCGCGACCATGCCTCAGGCGAGATCTCTCCTATGAGACACTGTCCAGAGAAGCACGTATCAAGCACTTGAATACGTATTAGAAGACATGGGACTCACATATGTGCCATCACGGGACTGAAAGTTAGGCAAAAGCCGGAGTAGAGGGGTGATGCAGGTCAAGAAACTCCATAGCTTGTTCAAAGAGGGGTCGGAGAGCGCGTGAGATGAGAGCGCCAGTGAGAACAATGTTCGTCGACAAGAAGCCATGGCAGCGAAATATGCATCTCTGTCTTCGTCGTCGTCGTAGTCGTCTATCAGTGGCTCGAGATGACACAGAATCTCATGAAACGCATCGTGCCAGCCCGCCATGGCGGTGAAAGAGGCCGGCATCGTAGTACTATTTGCCGCAATTAGGAGAAGTTGAACGCATTACTATTATACAAGACTCACATACCACTGCAACAAGGAGCTCGACACCGACAGACTTCGCTGGG
>BACB01006093.1:0-44832 GCA_000338015.2 Ganoderma multipileum BCRC 37180 | reverse complement strand
GAAAGACTTCGCTGGATGCGGTGAGTAGAAGAAGTGAACGGGACGACTGTAGTAGGATTATAAGCAGCCCGCCATATGCTAAATCAATACAAAGTGTCTAGAGAACGCATACATCAGGTATTTATGGGCTCACCTTGGGCGAAATGGCAGTCTGGAGGACGTGGGACCCGGCCAGATGGTAAGGTTCGAGACAAAGTCGTGTGCTGACGCTTGGCGCTTGGAAGCTGACAGCTTGTTTCCCATGCAGGCAGACTCGGCGCGGCTTCACCGCGGTCATACCGTGACGAGACGCGTCTGTTCGTGTGACGTAACGCGTCGCGGTACGTGATCTCTTCGCGCGCTAAATGCACGTAGCAGATTTCTTCCAGGATCTGGACACAGTCACGATCCAACGACCTCGGACTCCCCAACGCTGCGAGTGGGCCGAACCTGCTTCGATTTGTGGTGAGTTGATTACTATGAACTCTGTAATAGACGTGGAACAGTGATTTCATATATAGGTTAAGCTACTCATGAATGTGCGAGTGGATGCTCTCAGTGCATTCGTTGCTGCGGCTGCAGCACTCCCCGTCAAACGTACCATTCAGCAATCAGCAACTGCCCGTGCACTTTTCTGCCAAGACATCGCGGAAGCAATTTTCGGGCATCTATCTCTCAATTCTGTAGTCTTCTCCCGCACCCGCAGGGATCATCTCCGAGAGTATCTCGAGGAGATCGAGCAGCGCAACAAACGACGTACACTTGCCTCGGCAGCGCGCGTGTCAAAGTACATCTCCGAGGTCGCCCTTTCCGTCCTTTGGTCCCGGCTCGACAGTTTTCACCGTCTGTTTAGAGTCTTGCCACAATACAGTCCCAGATGGGATGCGTACGAAGATGTATGTACGTCCTCTGCATCCTGACTGGCATTCGTTCTCTTATTTCACTTATATGCTCCGCAGTGCCTTGACGGAGTACCCGCAGAAGCAGACTGGATCAGATTCGAGAAGTATGCTGCATCTGTCCGAGAAGTGCACTTTTTCTACGTGCGGTCCAACGAGAAAAAAGTCTGGGAAATCGTTCTGAATCGGTACCACACTACTAGCCGTTTCTTCCCTCGCCTTACAGCGCTCGCAACGTTGCATGTCACACCGGCCGACTCCTTGTTCGATCTTCCTCTCCTTCTCCCTACTCTGAGACACCTCTCCGTTCAATTGGACACCTCTCGTCCCCGGATTCCGTCCGATGGCGGCGCACTGATGACGACTGCGTTGGAGCGCATCGCCATGGCAATCCCCTGCCTGGCAAGTTTGGAGATCTCGCTCGCTTCCCAGGAATCCCCACCGCTGTCCTGGAAGATGGCTCCCTTTCAATCGCTGCGCGAGCTAGACATCACAGACGACCTCATTATCGGCTCCTCCCTCTTCGCTGCCATCGGGCAATTCCACGGTCTGCGCGCGCTCACAGTCCACATCGGAGACGGCTGCTCACACCTCCAGGGCTGCTTACAGGCTCTAGTCAACCTCAGCATCAAGGGCCAAGCATCCCACATCCAGTCATTCCTCTCCGCAACATCGCCGCCCCTCCTGCAGAGCCTCTCTCTTTTTTTCGTGCGCGACCCTAGCACCGACCTCCTCTTGCAATGCATCGCCTCCGTCCCAACCTCCGTCCCGACAACGCTGTCCGCATACACCCTCGAATCCGACCTGACCTTCAACCCCAGTCTCACCTCGGTCATGGACGTCGTCCACCCAGCCCTCGCATTCCGCGCGCTCACCCACTTCCAGTTCAAGTTCCGCCCCCTCCCCTCCCTCAACGATGCCGACATCCTAGCCATGCTCTCCGCATGGCCCACGCTCACCGTCCTTCGCATCGCCCCCGACCACGCCTACCCCCGCCCTACGCCACAGCCCGCGCGTCCCACAGCGCTCGTCTTCCCCGCGATCGCGCTACGTGCGCCACATCTCGACACACTGGAGCTCCCTGAGGTCGACCTGTCCGCGAGGCCCGCGCTCGAGGCGCTTCCGTCGCCGCGCAGCCACCCGCTGCGTGCGCTCGACATGGCGTCCGATCCGTACTCGAACTGGAACTGTGCGGAGCGGAAAGCGTGCCTGCGCGCGGCGGTGATGTTCGACCGGCTGTTCCCCCGCATGGAGCTGCCGG
This sequence comes from Ganoderma multipileum BCRC 37180, assembly GCA_000338015.2. Taxonomy (NCBI): domain Eukaryota; kingdom Fungi; phylum Basidiomycota; class Agaricomycetes; order Polyporales; family Polyporaceae; genus Ganoderma; species Ganoderma multipileum. Next base: position 42,693 of record BACB01006093.1, on the reverse strand, counting down.
GGATGAGAGGCGATGCGTACGATGAGGGAGGGGAAAAGGGGTGGGATGCGGTTGTGAGGCTGTTGCATGCCATGCAGGCGGGGCGCGCGCATGCGGATGGGTTCGAGCGGATGGGGTATTGGCGAGGGGATGAAGACGGGGTGGAAGGGAGCGAGGGGGGCGAGAAGCATGGCGGGGACTCCGATGGAGACAAGGACTCGGACGGGGCCGACGGGGCCGACGGGGTCGATGAAGGCATAGTTGTCGAGTAGGCGGACGGTTGTATGCGGGACTCCAGGATATCTTTGTGGCGTTCGGACCATGTGGTTGCGCACGGTCGTTTCTGTGGTGCGGGTTCCCTCTTTTTGCCATATCATCTTGTAAAAATTGAATGGAAAGATACAGGACAACCGGTTGCTTCTACGTGGCTCGGCTCGGCTGCTCGGTGAGAAGGTTCAACGTGTGCGGCTCGAGTGGGCTGTGCACCATGCGGAGAACGCTCTCGACTGGTCGCAGGACACTGGTTGTCAAGTTTGGAGAAGCAGAATCGCGCCACTCGCTTGTGTGGTTTCTCATTTTGCCCGGGGCGCGCGCATACACGATACGCTAGCATTGGAGAGTTCGCCAACCCGTCCCCCCGTCCCCGCGGAGCAATACAATGACAATTGGGGTCGTACCCGTAAACTCATCTATGATGACGACTGTGGGTCCAGTACTAGTACAAATAAGCATTCCCTCATATTTAGCATAGAGCTACTAGATGGTCTCGGCTTCCACATGAAGAGACGTACCTGAAGGTATCATGATTGATCCATAATTTCCTGTAGGCGGTATCGGCGGCGTGCTTTGAAGTGGAACTCTACGTAGCCCTGTAGACATTCCAAAAGGTCAGCGCCGTAACCTTCCACCCGGGCCCGAAGTGTAGAGTCCGGAAACTCACCATGAGGTGACCAACACAGATATCCGCCAGATCGGATTGAACGGAAGTAATTTGTTTGACATTGTACCAGGACTGAAGGTTCTCCTCGACGATGTCACGAAAGATGACGGCCATCGGCTTGTGTTCGGCACTTGCACGCATGTGGATATAATTATCCGTCTCCCCCGCCTGCATCTCCTTGTAGAACGAGAGGCTATGCAACCAGTTAGAAAACAGGCCAAAGGAAGACAGGGTACAAGCAGACGTACATATCGCTAGCAATCGAATCATACCGACGGTCAGAGGCTCGGGCAACAAGCCAGAAACTGGAAGACCGGACTTACTTGAAGCCCACGCTCATAAACTCTAGTTCACTTCCGAGATCGTGAAGTTAGACCCAAGAGCCACCAGTCCGGGATGATAGCTTTGGTACTCACGGTATAACCTGCAGGTAGTAAGTACCAGCCGTATCTCCCAAGCTCTTCGGGAAGTTAAAGTGCGCGTATGCCGGCGCAATGCCGGCCTTCAGACGCAGGTAGAAGGGGTATTTTGTCGCAGAGGGGGAGATGATGTCGTCGTGGGACACGATCTGAATGTACATTGCATTGGCGGCATCAAGAGTGCTGGTGATGATAGCGTCGGCACTGATGCAAGAGAAGAGGTCGTGCAAGGTCCGGAGGAGCTTTGTCAAGCAGTCGAGGGCTGGGTGGAGCTGAGGCTCACCGCGGGAGAACCGCCGACCAAACTGTCCGAGGGCCTCGAGGTTGGGATGTGCTTGGTCATCCATGTACGCGACGCACGCGGTGTACATCGCGATCAGGCGTTGGTGCTCGTAGCTGAGGTGCGGATATGGGGACTCCGCCATGGAACAGCTGGTTTCGGTCAGACGTTCGATGTACTCGCGGTCCACACCGGTGTTCCATGACGCTATCACGTCTGCCACCTCGCGTCTGAGCCCTGGGTTTGCTGGGATGTTTGGCGGCACGTATTTGAGTCTGTGAAGAAACTCTTGTATGCACACCTTGGTTGCGTCGAGGTCGTCTATGACCGAGCCCTAGGTCGCGAGTAAGACATTGCCAATACCTAGGGGTAAAGACCGTACTCACGATAGGGCTGTGTATCGGAGAATGATTATCAACAGTAGACTGCTGCCTGATATACCTAGGTAAGTAAATGGAGGTATATCGAGATGTCAACACTTACACAGCGCGAGAGACTGTAACGTCGCGAAAATCTCCATACATGGGCGATGGATGCTGCTGGTTCAGGTTTACCTAAGCGGCAAGCGACTTCAATAGTGGGGATGGGGCTTACATCGGGCTTGGAAATTGTTGAGTCGAGCTGTATTAGTAGTGGGGCTTGTGGCGTTAGAATCGGGCATTTGGGGATTGGTTCCCAACAAACCCGATCTCCGAGTTGGTAACGCGCTCAAACCTTAAGCTTATCGCCAGCCTGCATAAAAACCTAGAGGAGGCCAGTTCCCTCGAATAACTAAGGTTTAATGGTAGGTTTGAGAACACGTTGTCCTATTGTAATGGCACCCCGTCCCGCGGGAGAAATCTGGTGCAATGTAAGTCAGGCAAGGGAGAGACATGGGATGAGACTCGGACTGGAGACTCACGATTTTCTATACCGGCTAATGCTCTACGCGTCTGTCCTAAGGACAATCGCCGGCGGCCCAGGACAGTTCGAACTTCTCCTCGCGCTCACCATCCATGTCCTCGAGGACTGCGAGCACCTCTAGCGTTCTGCCGGCGTTACTTGCAGCCTATCAGTATTTTATCGAAGGTTTGGTGCATGGGTCTGGAAAACCTGATCCAGACGGATCAGACGCTTTCAGACCCCTCAGGCACTGCGCAGACGCGTCGGAGCGTCAGGCTAATACAGAGACCTTTATCGACCTCAGCACTGACTCGGACGTGCACGAGTGCACCCACCATCCAGTCCTTCCTCATCGCGATATCTCCGGCCAGCCCGAAGAGCCCCTCGCCGGTCTCCGTTTCGTGCACGACCCTAGCACCGAGCACCTCGAGCAACGTATGTCCACCATGTCAGCGGCGTCTGTCCCGACAAAGCCCTTGGCGAGCCTCACGCTCGAATCCGACCTGGTCTCCAACCCTTGCTCATCTCCGTCATGGACCTCCGAGGCCACCCTGCCGCGCGCTCATGGACTTCACATTCAAGTTCCGGCCCCTCCCCTCCATAATCGATTCCGGCATTCTGCCCATGCTCACCACGCTCCGCATCGCGCCAGATGACCTCACCCACCCCATCCCGCGCGCCCCGCACCTCGACGCGCTAGAGCTTCCCAAAGTTGACGTGTCCGCGACCCTCGCCCTCGACGCACTGCCGTAGCCGCGCGATGGACACCAGGTGAGTACGCTCGACATGCCATGCAGGCTGGGCGCGCGCATGCAGACGGGTTCGAGCGGGCGGGATGCACGGGCGAGGGCGATAATGAGAGGGATGGGAGCGACGAAGACGACGACGGGAATAAGGACGGACATTTAGATTTTACGTAGGCGGTGGGATTTCAGGGAGGGATCTGGGTTGTCCGCGTGGTGTTCGCATCGCACTCAGGTTACGGTTGACTGAAGGAGCCGTTGAACAGAGCGCATACAGCCGATATTATTGACGAGATGCATGAGTTAATGGTCATACCATGGACACCAGTCCCAACTGAGGTGTCAAGCGGCCTACAGACAGTCGCTAGTCAGCAAACTGGGAGATATCCACAAACGGACTAAGAGGGCACCGACCGTTCCACGCGTTATATACCACTTGGGCAGTGCGTGCGCGCGATCTGCATCGCGCGCAAAAACCTCGAGACACTCTCCAACTCCTCCAGATACGGGTTCGGATTATCCCCGCCATCCGACAACTCCGCAATGCCACCAGCCTCCAGCTCGAGGCGCGGGAAGAGACGGTCCAGTACTACAGCAACCTGAAGCTGTTTCTCGTCGTCCGGGGCACCGACGAGGTTCTGGATGCACAGATCGAGCAGGCCATGCCTCAAGAGGGGGACGCTAGCGGCCAGCGGAAGGATGCTGACATCAAGGTCTGGGACGCAGAGCCGGTCGAGCAGGGGACATCCCCGTGCGAGCTCGACCAGCCTGCGGAGCGTCGGACGCTCGACCGAGCGGGGCACCCTGTCTGGCTCCTAGAGCGTGGCGTCGGATTGGATGATGAGGAGGAGACAGCGGAGCTTGGACCAGGCTCGCGCAATGCGTGCAAGGTCCTCGTTGCGGAGAGGGAGGTGTTCCTTGGTGAACAGCTGTACATCCTCTAGATTCGCGAACTGTAGGAGGGGCTCGAGGACGTTCATCAGGAATGCGGGTGGATGCATGAAGCTACCGAATCCTGCGCAGAAGCGGGTGAGCATGCCAGTGTGCGGTCCCGGGATGCGGCGATAGATCGATGCGAGGGAGGTATCGAAGCCGTCGGGGGGATGGGGGCACAGCCGGAGAGAAAGGTCATTCAGTTGGGCTATTGGGAACACATGCATGACGTGTTCGAGATGGATTGGTGGGCAACGGAGGTTAAGCTGAATAAGTTTCGGGAACCCGCCTCGCAGATTGAGTTGCGTGAACTCCGTCGAGGCTCGGGGCAGAACGGATGCTTGCAGGACCGTCAGATTCTCGAGGTTGGCCAGTATAAGGAGAAGGTCCGGGTCCAATACCGGAACGTCATTGAGATACAACCTTTCCACCTGGGTGAATCGCGAGAAACACGTGAGATAGCCATAATCGACAGTCATTTGGGGGAAAAAGGAGAGCTGAACCAGTCCAGGAGATTTCATAGAGAACTCCTGCAGAATCATTCCAACGGTAGCGACGTTCTGGGTGGCTGCAATCGGTTTGGGAGCTCGTGGGTAGGGTACGAGGAAGGCCTTGCAAAGAGATGGAGAGACAAGGGCGCGAGTCAAAGCGAGAGTCTTGTAAGTCGTATCTATTGAAATGGTTATTGCTGTTAGGTTGGGAAAGAGGGGAGCTCCTCGGCGTTGCTCAAATATGGTCAGCCAGACCACATAATCGATATCAGTTGCAAAGCAATGGAAATAGAGGTGATGGACACGTTGAGCGTACGTCTGCAATCGCGACCATGCTCCAGGCGAAATCTCTCCGACAAGGCGCTTTTGAAGAGGGACACACATCAGATGCTGTCACATCCATCGTATAGTATGTATAAACACGCACGTTTGTGGGAATACGGTGCTGACAGTTTGGCAAAAGGCTGAGGAGAGGTGAAAGGTCGTCCAGAGAGTGCCATAATTTGTTGAGGGAAGGGTCCAAGAATGCGTGGCAGCAGAGCACCAGAGACAGTAATGTCCTCCGAGAAGGACGCTCAGGGATGTGGATTTTGTGGTCTTCAACATTGTAGTCATCGTCTATCCCAGGATCGATGTGGTCCAAAATCTCGTAGAACACGTCGCGACAGCCTGCCAAAGTAGCGAAAGATGTGGTCATCTTGGCGCTAATAGCAGTCGCAGTAAGCACCACAGCTCTGAATAGGTTTTGCTCGTACAAGACTCACGAATGATGATGATGGCAGGATTCGGGGACGATAGGATCAAAAGGGAGTCGGGACCGTCACTGTCAGAAGAAGACCTGCGACTCCTGCCAGCCCGTCGAATCTGAGCGCTGAGCCCGCAGCTACTTGAGTTTCAAACACGCACAAACACGCCTCCCGGCTCTCCCGGGACGTGGCTCCGACCGCATCGACAACGTCTACTTAATCCGAGTCAACCGTTTCAAACCACCACTGACTCGCTATATCTCCCCTCAACTTGATCTTTTACCACATCATCCCTTCAAGGGAAGCTGCTTACAGACGGACCTCATTATCGGGTGGGTGAGAGACTTTGTCTAGAGTCACTGCTGCCAGTGCGGTGGGCCTGATGGCGTAGCTAGCGTGACCGGGCGTGGCGTGTAGCAGCCCATGGTGAGAAGACATATTCAGTGTGAGTTGATGAATATAGATCTGATGAATGCTGATCTGACCTCTATACAGGCTGAGCTTTTGCTATTTGACCAGACAATCCAATCCGGAGAGATGATGACACATCGCGCCCTTTTCTGTCAAGAGATTGTTGAGGCAATCTTCAGCCACCTCCTGCTCAAGTCTGTGATATTCCGATCCCATAACGGCTATCCACGGGAACGTCACGACGAAGCCGAAGAATGCGAGAACAGACGTGCACTTGCATCGGCCGCACACGTATCAAAGCCCATATCGGAGATCGCTCTATCAGCTCTATGGGCCCAACTCCCGACCTTTCGCCACCTCGTCAGGCTCCTACCTCAATACGATTCTATGCTAGATGTGCGTTCCTTTTAAAACCAAATTCTAACCGTACTAATAGCGGTATCCAGAGGTTAGATGGGCGGCCGACAGAGAGCGACTGGGGACGATTCGAGAAGTACGCTCGATTCGTCCGAGAAGCCCGCCTCGTACCTGTTATGGACTCTGAGCGAAACGTCTGGAAAGTCGTCTTGGATCGTTACCAGTCCTTCAGCCGCGTCTTTCCGCGTCTCACAGCACTGGAGACATTCCATCACACCCTCGCTGAGGATGCCCTGTTCACTCATTCTCTCCTAACCCCTACGTTGAAGCATATTTCCATCGATCTAGATGTCGGTGATGCCTACCCGGAGCCTCCCAACAGTGGTGCCCTGCTGACTGCTGCCTTGGAACGTGTCGCAGACGTCGTTCCCTCCCTGACAAGCTTGACGATCTGCTTCGTGTCATTCGCACATCAGTGCCAACACATGTCCTTCAAGATACCCGCATTCGCGCCGATTCGAAAGCTCTACATCACATACCGCCTAATGCTCGATGCCTCCTTGCTGAGGACGATCGGGCAATTCGAACACCTCCACGCGCTCTCCATCCACGTCATCGAGGACTGCGACCATCTCCGGGGTTGTTTGCAAGCCCTCACCGAGCTCAGCATCGACGGCCGTGCAGCCAATATCCAGTCCTTTCTCACCGCGACGTCACCGCCACATCTGCGAAGCCTCGATATTGCGTTCTTACATGACCCAAACACCGACGCCGTGGTGAAATGCATGTCTGCCTTGCCCACCCTCGTCCCGCACACGCTCTCCGCGTTTTCGCTCCAGTCCCAGCTCCCGTTCACGCGCAAACTCGCCTCCGTGATGGACCTCCTCCAGCCTGTCCTGGTCTTCCGTGATCTTACCTGCTTTTCGCTCGCGCTCGTTCCCCTCCCGTCTATCAGCGACAGCCACATCGCGAGCATGGTCTCCGCATGGTCGGCACTTACGACCCTCCGCATCAAGCACGACCGCGGGAACGTCACCCACTGGCATGCTCTCCGCTTCCAGTCCGACCTGCCCAAGCCCGCGCGACCAACCATGCGCGTGTTCCCGATCATCGCCGCGCGCTGCCCGCACCTCCGCACGCTCGAGCTCCCCGACGTCGACTTGACCGCGCTCGACTCGCTACCTCCCGAAACACTGGACCATCCGCTCCGCACGCTCGACTTGCACTCCGATTGCAATTTCAAGTTCCGGCACGAGTGCACGCTCGCGGCGGAGATGCTCGACCGCCTGTTCCCCTCCCTGCGCCTGCCGGCCATCGGGCCACTGCCCACAGGCAGAGGCGGGCTATTTGCGGGGCGCGAGGAGAAGGGATGGGATGCGGTCGTTAGGATGTTGCACGAGATGCGATCCAAGCGTGGGTGCGGGCGCGATGATAGGCTAGAAAGGGTGAGACCATGAAACAACGAGGGGTGTATAGTATGCACGTGGATGCCAGCTATGCGGGTAGAGACTCCGGGGAGGATTGGATGTTAAGGACATGGGTTCCGGTTGAACAGATACGGCCCGCGAAATGATTTGTTATCTACACGCGAGCCCAGCCCGCAGATGTTGAGCTGTTTCAACTTTCCGAAATCATGAAAGCATGTATGATAGTAAATAAATTGAAGCAGTGTATGCGGTCGATTTACAACAACCATCCGGATGGTGCTTGCATACGAATGATCTACATCCTGCACAACTTGAACAGCTTCGATATGTTTTCCGAACCCTCCATGTATGGGTTTGGATGACATCCGACTACGGAATGGTGAGCCCTATAGTGTACACACTGCGTTACTAAATGCAACAGGAGACGAGGGTAAGGGAGGCCGGGGAAGTTGGACCGTAATTGAGACCTGTAGATAGCCCATCACCATTAGCGATAGACGCATTATTTGGCCGAGAACGTGAACAGCCTACTACTAGGGCGCCGCGTACTCTACGCGCTATACACCACCCAATGCCAGTGAGTGTTCGCGGGCGATCTGCATCTCACGCAACAGGTCCGAGACGCTCTCCGCATGTGCCAGGAGGGGGCTCTGGCCACGGGGGCCTCTAAGTCCCCACTCCTTGAAACGCGGCTCCAGTTTGAGGCGCGGGTTGAAGAGACGGTCCAGAACTGCCGCGATATCACGCTGCCGCTCGTGGTCGTGGGCGCCGACGATATTCTGCATGCACAACTTCAGCAGCCCGTGCCCCATGCGGGGGACGCTATCGATGGCCGGCAACGTGCTTCCGTCGAGGTCGGGGATGCAGAGGCGGGTGAGGCGCGGACAACCGCGCGCAAGCACGACCAAGCCATGCACAGTCGGACGCTCTACGTCTGACCTCCAGTCGACTGTGCTTTCCCATTGGACAAGCCTAAGCGTGCAGATCCGCGGCCACGCCGCCGATAAGCGTTCGAGGTCCCCGTCGCGGAGAGGGAGGTGGTCCTCCAAGCTAAACTCGACTTCTTCGAGATTTGCGAACGGGAGAAGGGGCTCGAGGAGGTCCATGAGGTGCGATGGCGGGAGGTCCTTGAATTCGTCGAGTTCCACTTGGAAGCGGGTGAGCGTGTGCGGTCCGATGTGCTGGCATATGGACGGGAGGGAGGTCGGGAAGGCGTCAGCGTGGTCAAGGCCAAGCCGGAGGCCAAGTTCGGTGAGTCGAGGGAATGAGAAGGCTAGTATGAACTGTGCGAGATGAGCTGGTTTGCAGTGGAGTTTGAGGGTGGTTAGGTTTTGAAAGCTGTTTTTCGGCTCGAGTTGCGCAGCGCCCAGCTGCTCTCGAGGCTTAAAGGTTATGTCCAAGTGCCTTAATCTCCGAAGTTGGCCGAATATAAGGAGATGATCTTCATCGAGTGATGAGTGGGCATTGAGATGCAAGTACTCCATCTGGGTGAATCGCGATAAACACATGAAGCCTTGACGATCGATCTTCTCGTGTCGACTCGGCGAGAAAACAAGGCGGACGATTCCAGGAGCGCACGAGGAAAACTCCTGCAACGCTGTTCCAACGTTATGACCAGGGGTTTCATCCTCGGCTCCGAGGAAGAGTTCGCGCAGATATGGGGACGAAAGAGCTGTGTGAATGGGGGGAAAGTCGTCGTGCGTCGCATTCTGGATTCCCAATCCAAGTGTGCGTAGATTAGGGAAAAGGGAGGTGTACTGGCATTGCTCGAGCAAAGTCCGCCAAACCGAGAAATTGGTAATATTCGCGGACACGGTGATGCGGCGCACACGAATAGCATACGTCTGTAACCGCGACCATGCCTGGGGGGAGATGGCTCCGATAAGTTGCTGTTTAAGGCGAGAACATATCAGGTAACAAAGCATGCATTAGAAAATGTATGCGAGTAACTCACCGATGCCCTAGATTCGTGATCCTGGTAGTTGGGTAAAAGCTCGAGGAGAGGGTGGATGCTGCGCAAGCGATACCATAACTTATCCAGCGAAGGGTCCGAGAAGGCACGACAGGAGAGCGCAAGTGACAGCATTGCACGTGGGAAAGCATGGAGGGCAGCACGGTAGTTTTTGTAGTACCCGTCGTCATCGTTATGGATATCGTACTCGGGAGGTTCCAGATGGTTCAGAATCTCGAGGAAGATATGGTGCCAGCCCCTCAAAGTGAGGAAGGAAGGCGGCATGGTATTACTAACAGTATTGCAAAGTCAGTACTAGGCATCAGCGATATGATTCCCCTTAGGCTCTCCAACACAAAACTCACACAAAATGGTGGCTAAATACTAATATTTCCGTGATGCGCGCGGGGAAGACGGCCTAACTCACTGGCAGCGTAGACTGTAGTTGAAAGGAAATGATGAATCATCTAAAGGTTCGTCAGGGATATGAAAAGATGTTCTGATGCACTCACCTGAACTCAAAGCCAGTCAGAAGCTGGTTGAGCTGATCGGAGGAGACTGAGCACGCTGGACTCGAGCGGACTCGACAACTGCTTGGCATGTCTTTGACGCCTATGGCGCTTGCACCGTTCCCACGTGGTAGATCGCACTTGGATCATACTCACCGCATGCGTAACTCACGTTTAACCTACCACTTATGCAGCCACTGTCAGCCTGAGCTCTAGCTACTGCGCATATACTTTGCATCTACCGCCTGAGAACATTGTTGGAGCAGCAGGAGGGTTCACGCCACGCTTGTGGCCAGCCTTAGACTGTGACTCAGCGATAACTCCGCAACAGCCACTGGCACGACGATGACGGACGACGCCGCACCAAACACCCGCCCCTCAGCCTTCCCGGGTGAGTTAGTCGTTTTATATTATATTAGAACCAATACAGACCGCCCACCAGACTCGGACAGGTTCGACTCGGGGTCCTCGGGCTCCTACTCCTCTCACAGCGACATGTTTGAGCAGTCTGCGACCACCCGCGCCCTTTTCTGTCAAGACATCGTCGAGGTCATCTTCGGCAACTTGAACCTCTCGCTGAATACCGTTACAGTCGACATCTTTTCATACAAAGATCGTTGCAGGGATTATCTTAGAATAAATGCACAGCACGAAAACCGACGCACGCTTGCTGCGGCCGCGCGCGTATCGAAGTCATTCTCCGAGGTCGCCCTCTCCGTCCTTTGGGCCAAGCTGGATGGCTTTGACCGCCTATTCAGAATCTTACCGCAATACATGTCTACATCATGCCTTGTATGGGATGACGTGCGTATATACCTTTCACGGCTGTAATAGGGGTCTGATTATGATCATGTCCACGATGATCCCTAGAACTTCATCCGAGAATCGACAGATGAAGACTGGACCAGACTCGAGAAGTACGCCGCCCTCGTGCGAGAGCCTCGCTGACCCCTCGAACGGACTCTGAGAAAACCTTCTGGCGAATCATCCTCCATCGCTATCACTGTGCCGCTCGCTTCCTTCCCCGCCTCCTAGCGGTGGGACCCTTGAATGTCATCCCAGGGAACACTGAAGTTTTTGATCATCCGCAAGTTCTCTCTTGTACTCTGCGACACCTTTAGGTTCAGCTAGACGACAGTGGCTGGCGCCAGGACGACTTCAATGGCCTAATGTTAGGCTCTGCCTTGGAATATATCGCCGCTGCAATTCCCTCCTTGGCAAGTTTGACGGTCTCAGCTTGCTTCTTAATTATGAATGTCCCCGTGATACCCTGGAAAATGGCATCATTCACTTCCATACGCAAACTTGAAATCGCGTCTCCACTCGCAGCCGACAGCGCGACCTTGGCGACGATCGGACAATTCGAGCACCTCCATACCCTCTCCGTTCGCATCATCGAGGACTGTGCGCACCTCCCGGGGTGTTTTCAGGCCCTTACTTTACTCAACGTGAGCGGAAGCGCAGGCCATATTCAGCCCCCCCTCGCGGCGACGTCTCCGCCCTTCCTGCAGAGTCTCAGCGTGCTCTCCTATGACAGCCCAAGCACTCCGCTCCTCATGCAGTGTTTGTCCAGCCTATCGTCCTAAGTCCCAATCATGCTTTCTGTGCTCGAGCTCACATCCTACTCGCCCTTCCGTCCCGAGATCGTATCCGTCATGGACGTGATCCGGCCCGCCCTAGTCTTCCACATGCTCACCCATTTCACATTCAAGTTCAGGCCCCTCCCGTCACTCAGCGACGATGACATCGTCGCAATGGTCTCAGCGTGGCCGGTACTGACAACCCTCCGCGTCGAGCACAGCTTCGAGCTCAGTCATACCCCGGAGCCGCCCCCGATCCGCCCCACCGCGCGCATCCTCCCTTTCATTGCGACACACTGCCCGCGTCTGCACACGCTCCGGCTGCCCGAGATCGACCTCGCTGCGATGCCTGCCTCAGACGCCCTGCCGTCGACGCTTGGGCGGCACCCGCTCCGTATACTCGACGTGGAGCCTTGTAAATGCACGGACCCGGATGTATACGTGCGTGTGGTCGCGACGATCGACAAGTTGTTCCCTGTCCTGGAGCTCCCGCAGCTGTATGGGAGGAAGTATGAGGGGCGTGAGGAGGTAGGATGGACGGCGGTCGTCGAGGGCTGAAAGTCATACGGGCTGGTCGTAGGCCTGGGAACTCGGACCTCCGCACGTAAGGGCGGAAAGCTGGCGAGCTAATGGGAGCGGGGGAGGTTGGAGGTAGACTCCGAGGATCAGGGTCGACGGATGGCGAGATAGCGGAGATGGACCCCTTGTGGAGAGGATTCCGTTAAGCGCGAACGTTGTCTTTAGCAGTCGCATGTTACTGTATATATGTAGTTTTGGAGAAACTTCGTACTGGTAGTGGAAGGCATATGCGTGGTCATGCACTATGAGGAGGGTGATGAGCACGAAGGACTCTGGTGAGTTTGTGTCTCAACGAGTCCCAGCAGCAGTCCGCGCACCTCACAGCGTTCGTCCTCCCGGCTAATACCATGGCGCGCTACCGCACTTCCGCATGCTCGACTTGCTGAGGTCGACTTCAGCGTGCTATCCGCGCTCCATTCAGATGGGCTTCTCGCCGCACATCTGTTACGCACGCTTGATGTCGGTTCCAGCTGTGGGTCGCGTGCGCGCGCGGCGTAGATGCTCGAGATGCTCGAGAACCTATTCCCAGCCCTGCGCTGCCCTCCGATGTCCCGACGCGCACGGGTTAAAGGCGAGGTGTATAGGAAGCGCAAGGGCAAGGACAGAGGGTGGAGCGCGGTCGTATGGTTGAGATGCGGACTGAGCGCGACCAGAGGACGATGAAGACGGCCAGGACAAGAGTTCAGATTGGGCATGCTCCGTTTTCTTAGCCTTTCCTTACCGTTCGGGTCTGGTTCGCATACGTCGATCGGTTTCGGTACGTAAAAGCTTGCTTGGGATGGGTAGTACCAGGAGGAGGTAAGCATCACGCGGCTGCAGTTGATGAATGCTTGGTTGCCCAGCGGCACTACGACCCGATCGTATCCTGTTCACCGTAAGGCCATGTATGAGAACGCGTAAATCCAAGCGCGTAAATGGAATCAGTGAACGAGAACGACATACAACAGTGCTAGCTCGCTCCATGCCCTATACACCACACGGATAATTTTTGCGCGCGAGCTGCATGGCGCGCAACAGCCTCGACACGCTCTCCGAGTCTTCCAGGAACGGGCTCGGATTTTCTCCATAGCCCTCAAACCCCTCGATCCCGAGCTCCAACTTGAGGAGCGGGAAGAGGCGGTCCAGCGCAACTGCGATGTCGAGCTGCTGCTCGCCATCCTCGGCCCCGACCAGGTTCTGTATGCACAAGTCCAGCGGGCCGTGCGCCAAGAGGGGGACCCTGCCGACGGGCGGGAGGACCCTCACGTCGAGGTCGGGGAGGCATAGACAGTCCAGATGGGGGCATCCGCGCGCAAGTGCGATGAGACCGTCGAGCGTCGGACGCTCAACAGCGCCGGGCTCCCTTTCTGTGTCGGAGACTGTAGCGTCGGACTGCAGGAGGAGGAGTAGGCGGAGCCGTGGCCACGTGCGGGCGAAGCGGTCGATGTCCGAGTCTCGCAGAGGGAGGTGCTCCTCGAAGACGACCTCGAGTGCTTCTAGCTCGCCGAATTGGAGGAGGGGCTCGAGGAGGTCCATGAGGAATCGCGGGGGACGTGCGAAGTCGCCTAGTTCGACGCGGAGGCGGGTGAGGGTGGTCCGATATGCCAGCATATCGATGGGAAGGAAGTCAGGAAGCCATCAGCGGGGTGGTTTCGGAGCCTGAGGGTGAGATCTCTCACATGGGGCATCGAGGTGGCGAGGAAAAAGCGCGGGAGATGTCCCGGCTGACAGTGAAGCTCGAGCTCGAGTTTCACGAGTTTTTGGAAGCCATCCCGGAAGTCTAGCGGATCGGCTTCGCTCGGGCGTGAAAGCACAATAGATACTGCCAAATGTGTCAGGTTTCGAAGGCCAGCAAGCATAGCGAGAAGGTCCTCATTGAGTATCGAGCGGTCGTTGAGACGCAGCTGCTCCATCTGGACGAATCGTGATAAAGACGCGAGGTGTTCGCAACCAAGGGTCTGGTACAGATAAAAGGAGAGCCGGGTTAGTCCGGGAGATTGCATAGCGAACTCCTGCAGCACCATTTCCGCGACAGCAGTAAATGTACCTCTATCCGCATTCCGGTCCATGTTGATTGCGATGAAGACGCTGCGGAGAGATGGAGAGGCAAGGGCCTGAACCGGACCAAGGCTGTCATGAGATGTGTACCACATCCCTATGCGTACTCCTCGTGCGTTGGGGCAAAGAGGTCGGCCTTGGCATTGCTTGAGTACGATTGGCCAGACTGCAGGATCGAAACCGTCCGCCCGGGAAACACCGACGTACACGAGCAGTGTATGTCTGCAATCGTGCCCATGCCTCAGTAACTATGAATGTTGACACCCAGAGATGCGGATCTGTCTGCTCACATATCTGGAATCGTGGCCGCGCTTATAGTTGGGCAAGAGCTTGAGAAGGGGATGGATGTCGTCCAAATCGTGCCATAACTTGCTCAGGGAGGGGTCCAAGAAAGCACGACATAAGAGTGCAAGGGACAGTAACGTGTTCTGAAAACACCGGTAGGAACCGAAATATATCTCCTCGCCCTCGTCCTCGCCGTCGCTGTCGTCCATAGGCTCTAGGAAATTCAGGATTTCGAGGAAAACGTCGTGCCAACCCGCCAAAGTGGGGAAAGGGGAGGACATGATAGCACTGATTGTCGCGGTAAGCACCAGGTTTCTAAGTCCATCAACTTCTCATGGAACTCCATGCAACGGTGACGGGACGATTGGAGGATGCCACTCGAGGCTATCGGCCGTAGAACGAGTCGGCGACGGCGTCTAGTATTCAAGGCAGACCACCATATGTTTAGTCTGTATAAAGCATCTACGTATTGGGTCTTAATGCACTCACCAATATGACAAGTACGTTGTTGGGCTTCAAGTTGCCACCAAAGGTAGGTCGAAGGTGGGTCGAAGGTCAAAAAATGTTGCCACTCGCAGTCTTGGTGCGGATACAGCCCTGTGCCACATTCTGGCGCCTCTTCGGGACATCCGAGCGCTAGACGCGATGACAATTGTACGACGCCCCTACAACGTCGTTAAGTTGTCCAATTGATGAGTTAGTAAGAGAGCTTGTTAGTGCCCCCAATTTAATGCCATCAATACATACTTGTTGATGTGAATTAATCCTTATTTAAGGCATTAATGTAACTATCACGGCTACCGTTAATCCTGACTGAGGCCAGGGCTCGTCCCCAAACCACAAACCAACCCCTCTAGCGAGCGAGTCCCGGGAACAGAATGAAGCTAATGTACCATGACCGCGGACAGTCATCCGTCTGCGACCTCTGCTCACCGGCAAATCGGGCAACTGCCCGACAACGCTACCCTCTCTCTCATCGAGGCCGCCTATGGATATCACCAGAAGTCAGCCAGCACAAGGGATGACAGCCTGTATCCGCCCAACAATTTCGCCTTCAATACGTAGATCGGAGGATGATACATCATGAATCGAGGAGGGCAGGGATGTTCTCTTTGATATACTCCACAACAGCATCTGGCCCCTTCTCGACTTGGAGACCCTGGGGCAGACTGAACGTCTTCAGTCCGGGGATCGTGGCTTTTGCGATGCCGACAATCTCCTACGAGCAACGCGAATCCGTTAGCGATATCGCGCACCGCATTTCCGTCACCCAGTATCGCACCTGGGCCTGCTCTGGGGTCCACATCGAGGCCGTGAACTGTAGACGATCTCGATGATAAGAGCGGCGTCCTTCTCCAGCGTGTCCAAACTTACAAGCACGTTCGGCTGCTCCCTCTCGACCGTCGCTTTGACGTCTTCGATCTCTGCACATCCAAAGATCAGCGCAAGATCAGCATACGACATCCGGAAAGTTGCTTACTTTCTACGTTCGCGACGTGCACGATCGTGTACTTGTCCTTGACATCTTCGACAACCCGCCCGATGAGCCTCTTCGCGCGCTCCGGCGCGGTGTTCACGGTGACAAGCCTGAAGGTCTTATCGGTCATCGTCGTAGAGTAATGCGTCGTTGCGGAGACCTCCGTCGTCGTTCCGGGGCGCTTTTATCCACGAACACGCTGGGAAAGAGTTCTCCCGCGAGGTTGTACGCGTGATGCGCCTTGGTAAGGACGTGTGAAGGTTCGTCGACGAATGACTGTGCGCAGATGCGCGTTGGTGAGAATCTGAGTCAGGAGGGAAGCTGCGAATAGGTATGAAGTATGAAGAATAGATGAAGCGATCGATTCACAGAGTACTCACCTAAGCATTGAGAAGACGCTGCGAAAACGTTGTCTGTAAGCCTCTCCGAACGTAGGCATTGGCGGTGTTGACGGACCGCCCGGATTTGGTAGACCAGAATGGCTTGATAAGAAAGTGGAGATGTAAGCGTATTATACCTGTACATGTATGCGTAGTTGCCATCTCTAACTCGTCCTTGGTCCATTACAGCTTGAGCTCCCAACTGACGCCGCAACCGCAACCACTGCCCTTCGCCTGAAATATGTTAGCACGAGATATCTTGCACGCAGAACGCATAGCGAGCGCGACATGACTTACCTGAGGGTTTTCCACGATGCGGAAACTGCTCCCGATGAGCTCTGTTGCGAAGTCGATGATCGAGCCCTTCAGCAGCGTCATGGACACGGCGTCCACATAAATATTGGAGGGCTGTATCTCCGGGTGCGTAAAATGACTTCATCCAGGTACCACAGAGTCCTGGTTAGCGGCCCGAAGACAACGGAAAAATGGATGAGGACGCACTAGTCGTCTGGCTCGCGCTTCTTCGCAAGCTCCATCTTATACTGATACCCGTGACACCCTCCGCTTTCTACTGCAACTCGTAACGCAGCTGCATCGTTGTGATCTCGTCTTGCGATGGAACGAAGTTGCTACACGATCGACGTCCGAGGATCAATATTATGAAGATGTTGGGAAACAAACATGGTAGAAGGGGGATACATGCACATACCTCGGCTGCTCTATCCGTCATCTCTAATACGGCCTCCTCCGGAGGTACTAACTCCACGTCTGGTTCATCCTCGTCCTCGTCTTCTTCTCGTGTCTCCGAAGAGGAGGGATATGACACTAGTTGCGTTCTATGTGAAGGTGGGCGCTGAGCAATGGCCGCACGCGTTGACGAGGTGGAGACAAATGTTCTCCGGGTATCTTTCAAGGACGACACAGGTGAAGTCCAAAGACGATGGGGTATACATGCAGGTGTAGACCGGCCTGAAGCGAACACAGTCCGGGAGCTCGTAGAATAGCGCGACGCGTCAGAGGACCAGCTTCTCAGCGAGATGGAATTGCGCGAATAGCGTCGGGGAACTGAGACGAACTGTCGAAGCAGATGGTTAGAGGACACCGAAGGCATCATCTGTGGTCGTGGTCGCCGTCAGCGTCGTAAGTCGCAGGCTCGCGGCTGCTGGGCTGCTTACCAAATGCAAGGTGGTCTAGCCCGACGCGCGCCTAATTTCCTGCTTATGCGCTCATTTCCTCTCACATCACTTGCACATCACTACCGCTTATTGAGCCGTGTCTCCCACCTCCATGTCGCGTTCATACTATTCTAGTCCTGGACGCTCAGTCTCGTGGTATATAACACGCAATAGTCTCGAGAATGGTCAGTTATCAAACTCTCTGACTCATACTCACCTGCAGAGGGGGGTCATGCCGTTCTTCATCGTCTACGCCCCCGATTATACCGACGAGGGTGCCCCCGCGCGCCGTCTCAAGGTTCGCGAAGCGCACCTGGCCAATTCAGCGAAGGAGTCTAGGATCAGTGCGTAATCTCACTGTTTGAGACATGGTGAATGTGCCGACATAATATTGCAGGATTGGGAGGCGCGATCCTCTCCCCGAACGAAGCCCATGACTCGCCGGATGCCGAACGGAACATGGCTGGATCTTTCAGAATCGTCGAGGCGGACTCGTATGCTGAGGTCAAGGCCCTTGTCGAGAGCGACGTGTACTGGACGGGCAATGTCGTGCGTATCTCCTCGTCTCGCCTGGCGTGGTCGCTACTGACCGCGTTCCGTGGTGCGGTAGTGGGATAAGGAGAAGACGTTCATCCGTCCTTGGGTCTCGGCGAAGGCGCACCCGTGGCGGGAGTGAATAGAAGTCAAATAATCCACGTACCAACTTTACCGTCATGCGCAAGCGCGACTTTCTCTGTGTCTACAATGTGCTGTACCCGCGAGGCCAGTCTGCGTGCGGTCAGAGGGAACACAGATCGACTGCACAAGAAGCGAGCGCATCCAAATGTAGGATGTCAGTCCGAAGAATCGACTAATCGCACTGTGGTTATGGATATATGCTGGGTATATGCTAGTGCGTAGCTTATGCCGTCGAAGTATGGAGGCCATCCACTGATCTATATGTTCCTCTTCTCCCGATAGAACCTCCCCAGCTCCTTCATAGCCTGCCCGAAGGTATCCATAACGGCGGTACCCGCCTCGATCCACTTCGGCAGCTTTCCCCGTATCCTCGGTGAGGCGTACCGTCCATCGACGAGCACGAGCGCAGCCCAATCCGCCCGATGTCGGATCGCACGACCTGTGTCCGTGTCCATATATCCTCCTCAGCCCACCGTCAGCCTAGACAACCGGAACCTCTGACGCACCGATGCTCTGGTTCACCGCGTTCATGCACATGTTCTCATACAGCTCCGTCCCCGCGTCCTTCGCACCCCCCACCTTCGGAAGGTTTTGCTGCTGCTGGAGGCGGTTGACGTAGCTCATGCGCTCGCGCAGCTCGGGCGAGCTGAGGTTCGCGAACGGCAGGCCGACGATGACGACCGCGCGCGCGAGGTCGTCGGTGAAGTTAAGGCCCTCGGAGAGCTTCGCGCCGACGACGGCGAACAGGAGCGCGCCGCGCTTCTTCGTCCCGTCTGCGGCACCCGTCTGCTGTTGCGGAAACGTGAGCGAAAGGGTGATAAAAGGCGGAAAGGGAAGGGGTTGGGGTACCTGGCTGTCCTTGACCGTCGCGGCGTAGTCGCGCAGGACGGCCTCGACCTCGTTGCTCTCCTGCGGCTCGGCGAAGACCTGCGTGCATCGCCGTCAACGGAAGACGCAAGACGGCAAGGGAGCGACACGCACCTTCTTCTTCGCCCCCAACTTCTCCAGGACCCCGCTCGCCTTCCACTTCTCCGTCACGACGTTAAGGAACCCGTAGCTCGGAACGAAGACGACCATGCCCGCGGGCACGACGTTCGTAAAGTTCAGCAGGATTTGGCCCAGCTCCGCGATCTTCACGCGTACCATTTCCGCGTCAGCACTCTTCCTGAACGGAGTAGGCAGAAGACGCACCAAAGAATCATCCCCACGCTGCTGGAATTTGAACGTGAGCTCCCCGCCGCGCGGGCCCTTCTTCAGGACAAGCGTCTGGAGGTTCGCCGCAGGGATGATGTGCCCGCACGAGAACGTCGCAAGGCGCGCTGGCAGGAGGCCCGCGAAGAGCTGGTTCACGACGTCCGATATCTGTATTCAATTCAGGGACCGGGCATAAGTCAACCACTAAGATCGAAGTGAAGAGTGATGAAGGGGGAGGGGCGTACGGGAGACATGGTGCCGCCGGCGAGGATGACGGAGCGTGCGGCGTCGACGACCTCGCGGAAGTACGTCGCGGGATTCAGGTGCTGGTACTTGATCTCGACCGAACCGTCGACGAGGCTGAAGCTCACTCGCCCATCTGTAGTTGCGCATATATAACTCGCACTACGTCATGGGGTCCGAAGGGACAAGCGGGACCTACCATCGCTCGACGCGGTGAGGGCGACGATGAAGCTCTCCACGGCGTGCAAGGGCGGCGTTGTGTTCGCCAGCCGCGCGAGTTTCGCGCGCTTCACGGTGTCTAAGTACATCGCATCCTCAGACCATCGCAGCTGCCATCCGTAATGTCCGCGCGACGCACCTTGCCCTGCGGCCTTCTCCAGCTCCTTGACCGAATACCCGGAGATCTTCCTCGCGATCTGTGGGCACCACGCCCCACCCCCCCCCCGGCTCAGCCATTCAACGAACCCAAGAGTCCTGGGAGGGCACCACACACCTTGCTCTCCCGCAAATACTTCTCGATCTCCAGCAAGTTCACCCCCTCCGCCTTCCGCCCCAACCGCGCCATCAGCTCCCCGCTCGTCATCACCTCCACCCCCGGCCCCTTCCCATGCCCTCCTCCTTTCTCTCCTCCCAGATTCACCTGCGCCTCGCGCCACTCCTCCGCGAACTTCGCGAGCGCATCGAGGACGTTCGTCAGCCTCTTGAGGTGGAGCGCGTGCATGGTGGACAGGCGCGTGCGGAAGCGCGCCAGGTAGATCGCGAGCTGGTGCCGCGCGGCGGTGAGCGTGCGCAAGGGCAGACGCGTCGTCGAGAGCGAGAGGAGCGTCGAGATCAGGTCTGGTGGTGAGCGCGCGGTTCAGTGTCGCGCAAAGGGGCGAAGGGAGGAGGGCGGAAACGAGGGAAAGGGAGGGCGAGGGCGAAGGGGGAAGGGGAAAAGGGAGGGGAGGAGAAGGGAAGGGGGACGCACTATGCGCCTCGTCGATGAGGACGACCTGGTCCGCGAGGTCGATGCCGAGCGCTTCGCGCGCCGTCTTCTGCAGGAGGAGGTTGTACGGGAGGAGGACGAGCTGCGGAGAGCACGCGTCGTCAGCCCGGAAGTGCGGGAGGGAGGGAAGGAGGGAGCAGGTAGATACAGTACCTGTGCTTGTGGGATGGCGCGGCGCGAGCCGAAGTATGGGCAGGTATCAGCTGCTTGGCCGATGCTGAAGAGGTCTTCAATGTCTTTCGGCGTCGCCTTACCGGTCGCGCCAGTCAGCGTACGCCAGACGCGTGCCGCGCGGCAGGAGAAAATGAGAACGTACCAAGATTTGGTCTCTCAAGTCGAGCATTCGCGTCTCTTCGTCGGCAGGAGGGAGATGTGGACATCGCTTCTTCCCTTTCTCTGTACATGCAGTTTCAGTATTCAGCACGCGGAACAGAGGAAAGGGTATCATTACCTCCCAGCATCTGTCGACACGCCTCGTCGAGATCGCCTGCCCTCTCCCTCAACCGCTCGTTGATGCACAGCTGCTTGCGCGATCCTAGAGACACTGCGCGGGGCCCTGTGCCCGCGCAGTCTACTTCACCATCTTCCCCCTCCTTCTGCTCCACAGGTCGCTTTCCGTTAGAGCCGCGATTCGAATCCGGGGGGTTGCCACGCGCAGCTGCCGCGAGAGATGGGGCAGACGGCACCGCAACGTTGAGCTTGATGTTGAGCTTCTCGAGTTCGTGCAGGACCTGAGCGAGCTGCGAGTGCGTCCTGGAGGCGTAATAGATCTTCGTACACGTAGGTTCCTTCTCGGAGTCTGGTGAGGACGTCGGACCTTGCAGCCTGGAGCGATGTCCCGGTGATTAAAGACGGGGACGGAGGTAAAGAAAATCGAACCTACTTTCGCATAAGAGCAAGCACTGCCGGGGAGATGTTGCTCTTCTCATCGTCGCCCTCGTCAGAGTCTGGCAAGAACACAGCGTCGTCGTCGCCGTTGTCGGGAACGGCGTCGGGCTCGGGTTCGAGTCGCTGTCAGTGGCACGAGGATGAGCGCATGCCGGATGAGGAGATCTAGATGTGAACGCCCACTGGTTTCTTGCGGACATGCCCACGGGAGAGCTTCCGCAGCTGTACCTCGCGTTTGCGCGCGGTAGCGAGGCGTTCTGCGTATTCCAGGTCGTCGGCTTCGAGCTGTCGGCGACGCCGCTCGATGGTCTGCGCGAGAACCCAATCCGGGCCTAGAAGATGTGCTTGTGTTATCAACCAGATGGGATCCCGTAGTGGTTGGTACTGTTACCATCGGCGGATTCGCTATCCGGTTCGAGCTTTCCAGTACGCGCTCTGTGCTGTTCGTCTTTCAACCACGTGAGCGACGCGCACAGTAAGCTGAGGGTTTTCCCCTGTACCACGGTCAGCATCAATACGCATGTAGAGTTACCGAGGGACGTACTGTTCCCGTTGGACTCTCCATGATCGCGACTTTCTTGTCCTCGATGGCAGAAAAGACTTGTCGCATGAGGTCGAGCTGGATATCGTAAGGCTTGAATGGAAAGGCTGTGAAGTCATTCGGTGTTGGAAGCTTTAGAGACATCGTGCACTGTGGTATTCCTAATATGTGGGAGAGTTTGATCCCCGGTCCTAGTGTCGTCTGGTCGAGAGGGCTGCGACCGTGGTCGTGGCTGAGTAGAATCCCCCAGAGACGCTCGGTGATAAGTTACTATTGACGCGCATGGGGAATGTGACTGGACGCGTCTGTTCGCGTGACATAACGCGTCTGACGAGCCAACTCTCACAGCCTGCGTGACGGCCTCATGCCATGGACTCTTAAGTATGCCTGGATACTTGGAAACCAGCTTCTCCTGCTAGCCACACCCACGTCTCGTAAACGGTAGCACAGCTCTATTTGTACTTGCACGACCAGTGGGAGGCTTTTGCGGGAACCCATTCCAGAGTCCTCAACTTATTCAAGTTTGGGCGCGGTGTCCTGCCGGAGTCCGACGGGACCATAAGCGGGCGATCGGACGAGGACCAATGTATCGCACAACTCGATACGACGAACATTCAGACACACGATATCAGCTGTATGTCCATATGTACTAAACAGTTCGAAGAAATATAGGGCGAATACGGTACATAAGATGCGGCGTCATGGTGGAAGCAAAAATACAACCAAAGGCTACTGCACGCTACGTCGCGTTTCGGACATCCGGCAGTACGATATCGCTGATACGTCGTGTCGCGACCGTTCCGTCCAATGCTCCGGACCACAGTGTCTTCCCGTCCCCTGAGAAGGCGACATGACGCACCTCAACCCGGTGTTCCGAGAAAGTCACAAGCAGCGTCCCATCCCCGGTTCTCCACAGCCGCACCGTGCGATCATCCGACGCTGACGCAATGTATGTCCCGCACGGAGAGAAAATCACCCGGCTGACGATATCGCAGTGTCCTTGGAGCGAACATAGCTCGGCGCCCGTGTACGCATCCCAGATCTTCATCGTGCCCCCGCGCGATGCAGTCACCACCAGTCGTCCATCAGTGGGGGAGAACGCAATATCGGTCGTCCGTGGGCCGCCATCTCCGAGAACGAGTTGCTCGCTTCCAGTCTCGACGTCCCAGACGATCGGAGGACTACGAGTCGCGTCGTACTTCACAGTACCGATGCGCGTGCTTCCGGGGTCGAAGCTACCGGCGATCAGCTCGGAGAACGGATCCGGTTCTTCATCGTCCAGCCTCTTGAGCACCTTGTGCAGCGTGCCAGATATGACGTCCCACACGTGATGGTCATTCCCCTGACCGTACATGGAGAGGAGCCATTGTCCGTTGGGCGAGAACTTGACAAGTTGTGCAGCCAGCTGCGGGGTTTCGAGGACGTGGAGCTGCTGGAATGTATGCGCGTCCCAGAGCCGGACGGTGCAGTCATAGGACCCGGACGCGATCACGTCGCCTTTGGGAGACCACGCGCAGCTGATCACCAACTCGGTATGTCCTTCGAGAAGCGCGCACGAGACCCCATTGAGGTCCCAAATGACGATGTCGAGGAGTCGCCGGCTAATGGAAACAAGATGTCGGCTGTCTGGCGAGAACGCGAGGGACTCGACCTCCGTGTAGCGGTGCGGAACCCATTGTCGAGCGATCTGACCATTGCTGGTGTCCCATATAATGATGGTACCATCGAAAGAGCCGCTCGCGATCCACTGGCCATCTGGGGAAGCGACTAGAGCGTTGACAGTCATTTCATGACCCATGAGGAGGGCCGAATCGTCAAAGCCTACGTAGGGTATCAGTTTACCCCCGGATCCAGTAGTGACAGCGTAGCAGAACTTACTGGTACGTCTACGTCTCTCTGACAACGCCACTTTGAGTGCTCCTCGCCCATGTAACGCAGGAAAGAACTTCCCGAACTCTCGAGTCCAGAATGCCCTTCTGCCCGCACGCAGGTTCTCGATTGCCCACGTCATTTGCGGTCGGGGGAATCTGAGCAGAGCCTTTTCTAGCTCCGTATGCAGTCCCGAATCGGCAGAGCGAAAGGAGAAGTCGCAGCGCCCATGCAGTTCGACCGCGATATCCTTCAGCGTGGGATGACGGAAATCCTTCAGGAGTACTGTAGTGTCGGTAATGTCTTCGACGTAGTTAAGTCCTACGATAAGCACGAGGGTCCGTAGTTGAGACCAGCCAGAAAGTCGTGAAATCTTGCGTGTTCCGAGAGCTACGACATGACAGGTCGGGTGGTGGTGTCAGCGCTCAGGAGAACGCAGCTTTGCAGCCCTTGGCGGTACTGGACATACCTGCAAGTCGCACAGTAACGCTTTCAATGGTCGGTTGAGCCAAACCCGGGTCCAAGAGCAGCGAGCTGACGGACGCGCTGTCGCGGTAAAACGCTTGGGTTTGAGGACCGCCTGGCCTAGTATCGGACTCAATCTGTAAAAGACACAGATTGAGTCCGTTAGAGGCCGATCCGGCAAAGCGAATGGAGCCTCACCGTCAGCGCCTTCAGCCGCAACCGTTCAGATAGACGACGTTTGAGCATCTCAACATGGACTCGGTTACCCTCCGCATTGATGGTGACGTCGTCGCAGATAAGATTGGCGAGGTTTGTGAATGCCAAGAGAATTCGAGAAAACTCCAAGCTT
Source organism: Ganoderma multipileum BCRC 37180 (assembly GCA_000338015.2). Classification (NCBI taxonomy): domain Eukaryota; kingdom Fungi; phylum Basidiomycota; class Agaricomycetes; order Polyporales; family Polyporaceae; genus Ganoderma; species Ganoderma multipileum. Next base: position 17,900 of record BACB01006093.1, on the reverse strand, counting down.
GTGGAGAAGGGGAGGTTGGAGAGGTGTAGAGTCTGAATATGGGTGCCAAAATACCGACAGGATGTGAGGACCGAGCGGTTCAGATCGGTCCTCCCGGGGCTTCGAGCGTCGGCATTCGCGTGGCCGCGGACTCTCCTCTTGCTGTAGTCGTAGGGTGGCGAAGACAGCGTTAATTCAGAAAGATTCGGAAGGACATGGAGGAGCGGGAAAGGTGCGAAGTTGTGTAGATCCACGATGATTGCGCGAACGAGGGGTTTCAGGTGAGGCTTGGTCTGGAGAAAGTCGCAAAAGTCGAAGGCTTGGCTCCTCTCCCTGATATTGACCTCTTCGACCATGAAACAGAGGGACCGCGGACGGAGATAGCGGCATGAGAGGGAGAAGTTGCGTAGCGTTTCTGGGTGACCGGGAGAACAGCCGATGACCCTTTCGATGACTTCCCAAGGGAGAGTGGGGGACCTGGGAGACATGGTGAGTCGAGAGCGGGAGGGGTCGATGTGGTGCTGCTCGCTGAATGGAGGCACGACTACAAGGAACGTGGCGCCAACCCGCGAGCACAGACAAAGCCGAGCACGCCCGAGTTCTACAAGGTTTGACAACTCGGGCGCTTCCATCGAGACCATGATACAGTCCAGGCACTTTTCGGCGCCCCACCCTTTGTTCAACTTGAGCCCGCGCTTCTTCGTAAACAACACCGTGTCATCCTACAATGAAGGTGACGATCCTGCAAGGGGACAATGAATTCTAGACATCGACCCTTGCATCAATATCACGGCAGGGACTCAGATCGATAGAAAACTCACCAGCTATAGTACTCCAAAAGCATGTGAGGACATGCAGTTGATCAATCTGTATGGACGCAGAGAAAGAGATGTGGGCCTAGGCAGAAATAAAAATGGTCAGCCTCTCAGATTCGGATGTAGTAGACATGCTATCCTCACCTACAGCCCGCCGTGCGCCGCGTCCTCAGGGCACGACCGCCTCGCTGACGGTACGGAATATCGATCTCTGCGACGAGGTGCCGCCCCATGTTGTCGTCCCCTTTCGGAAGGCGGCCAAAATCCGGTGTCGCCATAGGTTCCTGCGCATGCGGGGAGAACACATTGGAATCCCGCCCCGGTCGGAAGCCCAGTGTGTCATGCAAACTTCCGCAGGCACGAAAACACACAGAGATTCGTTTTTAAGTCCCCCACTTGCTCGGACCCTATGACTAGTTCGTGAATATGTTTAGCAGAAGAATGGCGGACGGAGACAAGGAGCAGATATATTTAGCGCCTATGGCGTCAGCGCTTCTACCCAGCCGAGATTGGCCGCTCAGGCCGCACCATCCGCACTCAGTCGCCATTCTCCTTCCCTCCCAGCATGTCCGACTAGGGCTACCCGACACGAGGACTATTCTGTTGTTTACTTTATCTTGAACCACCACTCACAGACACTGGAATGAGCGGGTAATCCGCGACTCACTTTCTCGACCGCTAGATAGGCCTCGCTGCGTTGCCCATCGTTTGCAATGAAGACCATCCGGATCCTCAATCGTTCAACGTTAAACCGTTATACATGTTGACGATCTCTGACGATCTCTTTTAAAGCGGAATTAGAAAGGCTTGCATTCGAGAGGGAGCGTAGGGTCTGTCGACCCCCCTACCCATGGTCCAATGCTTTGGGGCATTTTCCGAGTACGTCCACTCGGTTACCTGCTACGCTTTACCCTTAAACGTCGAATACAATACCGCTAGCTCGTCCAGAATAGTCGAGGCTCTTTCGTATGTCGCGCAAATCACGCATTTCTCTGTCGAGAGCGACGTGTACTAGATAGGCAACGTCGTACGTGTACCTCATCTCTGTTCAAGTTGGCGCAGCTGCTACTGACCGTCCCCTTAAGGATTATGTGGCAGTCAACCGCGTACTCTCGCAACGCATGCGTGAGCGCAACGTCCCTCAAGACGTTGTAGAAGCTGTCTACATGCAGCCGAATGGAGAACGGCGCATGAAGAGAGCCCTTGCTTTCCTACGTTGGGACTTTAATGACCCTCTCCAGGAGTACTGTGAGTATCCTATATTTACTCTCGTTCTTCTCATGGAATGCTATTCGTTCATTGTGGAGGACGAAGACGGACGCGATATTGGCCTACCGGAGTTAACATATCGCTTTGCAGAACGATAAATTTGGTTACAGGCGTTTCCTATGAGCATCGACCGCGATCGCGGTTGTATTCCCAGAAACTCCAGCTCCTCGTCTTTCTCTCCCCATACACGGCGGCTTCGCTGGTATCCAATGACCAATCCTTCCTCAGCGCCACCTGAAATTCTTCTTCTGAACCGTTGACATTGAACTCTTCAGGCCGGCCCGGATCCCCTGCTTCTCCGTCCCTCTCCGCCAATCTCGCACAGGCCCAACGGTAGCCCAGTCAAATCCACGCTTGCACGGTGCGACTCCGATGGTCTATAGGCCTTTCGGGAACATGCCTTGAAACGTCCTCGACTTCGTCCGACTGGCACCGCCCTGGCCTCCTCCAAGTCCGAAATGCAACCCCGTCCTCTCCACCCACAACCCCGATGTCCTCCAAACGCGCGTCGCTGTAGGCATCCGGCTTCATCATGCCCGACTCGCCACAGCGCGACGGCCGCGTCGAGCTCAGCCCTAGGCCTCGCGACCTACTGAACTCGCGCGCCGCTGGGCGTGACTCTCACTGCCTCCAGGCGCGCGCTGGATGGGCCTCTTCCGTAGTACTTGCACGCACGAGTCCGGGACACCATCACGGAGGCTTCTCGCTCGTGCTTCGCGTTGGTTCCAGTGGCCCCGGTTTTTACGGGTGCAGGGCTGGGCAGGAGTCGCTAGGCGGGATGTCCTCTTGTGCGTCCATTGAAATAATATCAGACATACGTCGCATGGTCACCGTTCCGTCACTTGCTCCGGACCACAACGACTTCCCATCCGCCGAAAAAGTGATATGGCTTGCCCGAACCGAATGATCGGAAAACGTCGCAATAGGTGACCGATCCCTAGTCCTCCAAAGTCACACCGTGTGGTCCAACGACGCCGACGCGATATACGTTCCGCATGGAGAGAAAAGTGTCCGGCTGATGATATCCCGATGTCCCTCGAGCGAGAATAGCTGAAGACCAGTGTATGCATCCCAGATCTTCATGGTGTGTTCCTGCGACGCGGTAAGCACCAGCTGTCCGTCGGGCGAGAATGTGATATCCGTCGTTCTCCCAACGTCTCTCGCTGTGAATAGTTTGCTGCCAGTCTCGACGTTCCAGACCGTTGCCGTGAGAGGGTCCAACGCAGTAGCGAGGCACGTGCTTTTAGGGTCAAAGGAAACGAGGCGGTAGTCCGGGAGGTGGGCGGGAGGCGGAGGCGGGGGAGGAGCGGGACCTGAGCCGATACGTGCGTTGTCCGACTCGGAGGAGAGTGACATATGCAGCGTACCCGACACGGCATCCCAGATGTTGATCTGGAAGCCCGGGATCTTGTGGTGGAAGGACATAAGCCACCGTCCGTCGGGAGAGAAGGCGACGAGTTCTACGTGATACGGAGTTTCGAGGACATGACGCTGCTGCGACGCATGAAGGTCCCAGAGCCTGGCAGTGCGATCGTGGGATCCGGAGGCAATCACGTCGCCGTTAGGGGACCATGCACAGCTCCAGACGGATCTGGTGTGTCCCTCGAGGATAGCATATACAGCCCCATGAAGGTCCCAAATAAGGACCTTCCCTGAACCACGACTGCCTGAAACAAGATGCCCGCTGTCTGGGGAGAATGCAAGGGACCAGACCTGGAAGTAGTTATGGGCAATCCACTGGTGAGCGATTTCTCCACTGCTGGTATCCCAGATGATGATGCTGCCATCCGACGACCCACTTGCGACCCACTTGCCATCTGGAGAAGCGACGAGAGCGTTCACCCCGTATTCATGGCCCCGGAGGTACCCTGGATCGTCGCCTAGGTAGGGGATCAGCAGACCTCCAGTAATAGTGTACTAGAATTCACCAGTACCCGTCCTGAACGCCATCTCCATCCCAAGTGCGCTGCGCTCATACAGTACTGGAAAGCACCTTCCGAGCTCCTGAGTCCAGAATGACTTTCTTCCAGTGCGCGAGTTCCTGATGGCCCACGTAATTCGAGGCTCGGCGAACCTGAGCAAAGCCCGTTCCAACTTCGCGTAGAGTTTTGGATCATCGACTTCGAAGTCGAGGCCGTGGAACCCATAGAATCGGATCGTAACGTTCTTCAGCGTTGGATGATGGAGCTCGTCCAAGATCATTGCGGTATGGGTAATAGCCTTGAGGGAGTTAAAAGGCAAGCTGAGCACCAAAGATCGCAGTCGGGACCGGCAGGACAGGTTTGATACCTCAACCGACTTGAAAACTAGTAGGTTGAAAGAAAGACATCAGCTCTTGAAGCATAACGACATAACCTTTCGAGACTTGTAATAAGCATACCTTCCACAGTGATTTTCTCGATGGTAGGTTGACCGACCCCAGAGTCCAACAGCAGGGCGCCGACAGATGCGCTGTCAGGCATGAGATAACCCCAATCCGAGCGGGACGCAGTCTGGAACTGAGTGAATTCGATCTGAAAGAGAATCACAATTATTACTCAGTTCGAAGAATCGATCCAACAGAAAACTAGGAGACTCACAGTAAGTGTTTGCAGCCTCAATCGCTCAGAGAAGCGTCGTTTGATAACCCCCGGCAGTGCTGTATTACCCTCCGAATCGATGAAAACGTCCGTGCAAACGAGACGGGTAAGGTTCGTGAATGCCAGGAGTATACGACAGAGTTCCAAATGTGTAGGGAAGGTGAGTGCGGAGAGGTGTAGAGTCCGAATCCCTTTCCCAAGTTGCTGACAACACGTGAGGACCGATTGATTCTGAACACGGGTACCCCCGTGCGGTTCCAAGTCTGTAAAGCGTTGACCTCGGCCACCCCCATCTCTAGTCCGGGGGAATTGGACATCTGGAGGTGGGTAGCCCAATGTTAATTCGGAAAGATTTGGGAGGGTGTGGAGGAGCGGAAACGGTGCGAAGCCGCTTAGCAGCAGGATGATTGAACGCATGAAAGGTTTCATGTCGGGTTTGGCCTGGAGGAAGTCGCAAAAGTCGAAAATCCTGTCCCTCTTCCAGAGAACGGCGTCCGTGACGATCAAATAGAGAGCACGAGGACGGAGATCGCGACATGTGAGGGAGAAGTTGCGGAGTGTTTTGCGATGTGGGACGGAATGGTCTATGATCCTCTCGATGACTTCCCATGGAAGACTGGGGGACATGGTGGGACAAGGACGAGCAGGCGAATCGGACGATGAGGTCGATAAGAGTGTTCCTTGGGTGACGGCGCCTGGGTGAACTTAAACCACAGGGATGGAGCGCTGTGCTATGAACACCACCGCCCTTCAATGCAGACCAACGAGACAGCCATCGACACTTTCATCCAGCGGTCGTCCATGCCTTCATGATACACTCGGCGTCATCCAGCATAATTTCAGATTGAAGTCCTCCATCAGCGACTCACGCTAACCGTTGGGTTCATAAATGGCCCCGCGACAATGCTAGCCCTGCAGCCACAATGTCACCCTTTTCCCCTCATAGCAAAGCATTTCAATCACGACATGAAACCAATGACATTCAATCACAACGTCAACAGATACGTCTACAAAATATATGTCTCCACGGCTCCAACGAGCTTGACGGTGAAGCAGCGCCGCAACCGCGCCGGCCCGTTGTGGGCAAAGCGCAAGCCGCGACGGCGGGGATGTCCTGGGGTACTTGATTTTCGGAAGCTTCACGCCGGGCTGCAGCCTGTTCGGCAATGGAGCCGGACGCAAGCGTTACACGAACACTGGTTCGTGTCATGCGAGGGGAGATGCTATGCGCTACACAACAGGATCAACTTGAGCTGTTGTGGCGTCGGTTCGTTGTAAACCCGCATCGTCAAGGATGCGGGGATGGACGTAATTGGATCGGGCACGAGCGGGAGAGCCGCGGTGTCATCCGCGTTGGATGATGAAACGAAGCTGATACGAGAAACGAGATGGCTGACGGCGAGAATGAGCAGTCAGCAATGGTTGCAGTCGGGTGATGGGGCAAGGTGAGGTACGAGGAATGGAGCTTTGGCGCGGCGAGATCGACGAAAAGATGGAGCCGCACTGACGAGCATCGAAGACGGGATGACACTCACAAACTGCTAGTGATGCGGCAAAGTGCGCCAACTCTCCATGGAAAGTGGATCACACCGTCATCGAGCGGTGCATTGACGGGACCTAGGATGTTACGCAGAGAGGCATTAGCAAACATCGAGCAGACCTCCAGCGCCGGGGGTGGATTGCGACTCGAGCGAGTAGAACAATGCCAGGGGGGAAGGAGTCCAAAACAAGGCAAGACACGCACCGCGCAAGCAGACTGGGTTACCTCGAACCGGGCACTGGCATGCAGGCGCGGAGGAGTCCATTGGGGAAACGTTCGTCGCGAGGGCCGGACGTTATATACCACAATAGCTTCTGGTTCCCAGACTCCGAAGCTCCGCTCGGATGTGGCGTGCTCGAGGCGTCAAGATAACGCGACGGTGCTGCGGTAGTTGACCCGGGTAGAAGAGCCGGGAACACAGACGGGGACATCGGGGGTCGGAAGGCGAAGCTTCCGGCATGGGCATGGTGTGGGTTTTACAGCAGAGTTTATGAAACGAGGGCCATGGCCATGGTCCGATGTACAAGTAAGTGGGCAGCTCCGGGACTCGAACACGCGCTCTTCTCGCGCCCGCACAGGCAGATCTGCTCCAGAATCGGTATGTATTGAACATAGAGACCCTAATGATATTTGTTGCGATCGTGAACAGAAGACCTTTTCATGTAAAAATGCTGATGAGTACAACGACGATGGATATATGCGCGAACACACCCAACCGGCGACCTGGGGTACCCGTGCTAATCCGATTATTTCCGGCCGCACAGTCTCATCACAGCGCCCTCGATCCTGTCAACATGTCAAACAAAGTTAACGACCGTGTTTCCTAAGGACACAACATGGAATAAAACACACGAGCATCGTAACACCCTGGCTCACGAACCCCTTCAGGATCTGGACCCCAAGGGCCGCATATAGTCCGCGCCACCCTTCAGTCTTAAGTGCCGCAGTCCACACATCCGTCACGGAGAACGCCCGCCCCAGACGCGCGCGACCAGCCTGCACGCGCACCTTCGCGAGGAGGAGCGGGTATAAGATGGTGACTGCCATCGCGTTCGCCGTCGCGCCGGCCAGGAACGCACCGAGCGCAGACGGGTGGGAGGAGTGAGGGGGTTTGCGAGGGAAGCGCAAGCGACTCAAGAGTTGCATGAGGAGGAACGTGAGAGCAGGAGAGAGACAGAGTGGGAGGCCCGGGCGGAAACCTAACAGCGTATGCAGTCAGTAATCGGGGTAAGACGCATGGGTATATGCGCGACACGCACCGACCCAGAACCCGGACAGAGACTCCTTCGCGTAGATGCTCTGTAGGACCTCGCAAAAACCGGGGCTTCGCTTCTTGGCGGAGACAGCATCGGAAACGAGCGGGGGTCCCTCGTCTCCTCCGGTGCCATCCTCATCTTCGTCACTTGCCTGAAGGCGTACAGTGATGACGCTCAGCGGGGTAGATATGGCGCGGCTTGCGACCCCGGCGATAAAACCGATGGCCAGCTCTGTCGGCGCACCGAGAAGAACTGGACGGGTAGGGGAGGTAATGGCGCGCTCAATGGTTTGGAGCAGCGGGGCATGGGATGCAGCACGTCGTCGAGCAGCAAGTGCGTGGAGGAGGGTGTAGAAGTAAAAGTACAAAAAGCTGAGTGCGTCGTCAGTTGGGATGACACTCGACTCGAAATCGATGCAGTACGCACTTGGATAGGAGAGTCGACGCCGTATCCGCCGGCAACCCATCATACAACCCCGGCAGGCCATCCCTCTCCAAAATACGTCCAATGAGCAGCAGAAGGCCGCGCGTACTTCTGAACTTCCGCGAGCCGGTCGTCTGCAGCTTGGTCGCCACGATGTCGAGCGGGTATGAGATCGCGTTCGCCACTGCACTACCCAGTGCGCCTGAGCAGGCTTGAGCGAGTGGTGGTAGAGCTGAGGTCATCGTAGATGAGAATAATACAGGTTAAAGGGTTGGTGATAGGCTGATGGGGCCAGGTCATGGAAAAGCTGGTGCCTGTGGGGCCTTCCGCCGATGACGTCGTCGTTGAGCCCAGGAGTTATTGCATGATTGCGACGGCATCGAAGGGTGCTGGATATTATGCGCAGTTCCAGGCTGGTACAAGGAGACAAAGACCTGATCAGACGAGGACAGTGACAAGCGGTGGTCAGGACTTGTTCAACGCTCAGTGTCAAGACGAGAAACGAGAAATTCTGAAGCTAGACGCGCGTCCTTCCCTGCCGCTCATCCAAGTTTGGTATTATAGACGCCGATGATTGTGGCAACTTGCCACGGTGGCAAGGCAGTGCCACTGATTGAATTCAAGGTCCTGAACATCTCTGTGCAGTAAAAAATCTATGACACTCTTGAAATAAATATCTACGGTAAGGAATAAATATAGTTGTATCGAAGCCAAACTCGCCCACTCGGGTTAACCGATCCACGGACGGACCTGCCGGGAAGAGTTACGAGGGTGACATGAGCAGCATTCGTATCAATGTCTCGCGGTCAGCTTAGCCAGCGCACGACTCCTTTCCCGCCACGGGAAAGCATCTTGGGAATCGAAGTCCCGGGACGGAACACTGGTGTTGCCAGTATCCGCCCGAGCTTCATCACTAAAGCCTTCACTGTGTTCTCCGACTGCGATGGACATAGGTTCGTTTGCATGGGCTACCTCCCCTTCAGGCCCTTCCTCTATGGGGTCCAGACCGGTATGGACCGGGTCGCCCATCGAGGCGATGAAGGCAGGAAGTGATGCCGCTTGGGGTTGCGTCTCGAAGTGAAGCGAGCTCGCGACAACCAGGGACGAGGCGGAGGACGGACCCGCCGCCGCCCGGCCAGCCTGGCCGAGGTTGAGCAGGAAGTGACATATAAGGACGCTGGTGATTCTGTACCAGAAAATTCGAGCAAGTTGGAATCCTATGGAAGGCCCGGGAGATGGAGAGATGAGCTCACGGGTTGGTAAAGATGTCGACGTAGCTATTAGCGGACAGGAATAGGGGGGTTATCGAGATCTACAACCGCGCAACCACGATGAGGGCTTCGGACTCGGCAGTATGCAGGGTGACTCGGACATACCTGATTCAGGATCGTGAATACTAGTTGAAACACGTTGAGGGCGGTGATCGCCCTATCAAGTCTGTAAGCATTGCTATTGACTCGATAGATTTGTGGATGGCTCACATGAAGTATATACTTCCTGGTATGTTAATTAGACACGAGGAGGAGTCCCGAGGCGGTGCACGTACCGTTATACAGCATCACATTAGCAAGACTGGGACCTCCTCTAGGCAGCAATCCCTGCTCCAATCTGTGCAGCGCATACGTGTTCCACCACGTAACGACTAGGACGCCAACATCTCCCGCAATTGCACATATCCTCGTGACGAAGACGACTGTAAGAACAGTCAGATCGATTCACTGGTGGTAGGACGCCCTAGATGCGAAGAAGTACGCACGTCTTTAGGCAGACCACGCACTGGACTGAGCGCGAAATATCTTGCAGAGACTAAAACAGAGATATGCTCACATGTGGCGTAGTTCCGCAAAAGCCCCATCCTCGACACTGCAATTGAACGGACTAGGCAAATTGACACTGTGATAGAACGCGATGTCCACCTGTGTGCATGTCAGCGCTTGGCACCCATCAATAACGTCACGGTCAAGTCGTCACATACCACGTTGGTTCCAAAAGGGACGCTGAGGAGCAGAAGGGTAAAACCGGCCAAAATTTTGCTTTTCCCAGATAGCGCATATACCCGCAAGGCTGAGAAGACTGTCACGAAAGCCACGATACGTTATCGACTTGGGTGCCAGAACACGGTATAGCCCTATGAATGCTTACTGGCTGGAGTCAGGAGTGATAAGAAGCCGGTAACCGACTGGATGTATGAATTGATCTGGCATCTAGTCCATGTTCTCTATGTTAGTAACACCATCGATGCTTCACTTGATAGAACGTCATGCACCCCTAAACCGCGGTGGGTTCAGTCCGGCGCGATAGAGTAGCCAATGCTAATACGTACCGTGTCCGACATTGGCTGAATTGTCTGCATCGACAATGCGAGCTGTACGATCAGGGGATACCGGGCCAGTCCGTAGAGGAGCGCTGCGGCGGTAAGCTTGCGGCCATGGCGGACATTCCAGAAACAACGGATCTCGTCGTCGAAACGGATGAGCCAGTCAAATATCATCAATGCTATGCGAAAACATCAGCTACCGATGATGCATAGGGAAAACGGGAACGTACAGAATGTGGCCAAGGAACAATACTCCGCGGTCAGCCTTTCGATTCGGAAGTCGCGAGGGGTTGAGTGGATTAATGGACAGTACTTATTCCGGTTAATGTGAACAAAAGGACTCACAAAGACGATACAACGCCGGGTGCTACGGGGGGAGAGGACATTTCCTGCGAACGGAAGTCTACTACGCCAGCCCACATCCGGATGTCGTCAAGAGCTGCGCTGGTGGCAGGACGTAAAGCAATGGAAGGTGAGGCTGTCTATACAGCAGGTCGCTAGCTCTTATAGGTGGACCGTGGGCACATTGACTCGGACATTACGGCTGCAGCGTATCTTGTCGCCTATGGTGTAAGAGCGACCGGACGCGAAAAGCTGCCATTGTCGCACCGACGGAGCGCTGGCGGTTTCAAACCAAGTTTCAACATGAACGCGATGTTACAGCCGAAACCGCTGCAACCGTGACGTGGTTGCCCGGGCCGGGAGAAGGCGGCCGGAGGTGGATCTAAAACAGGTAAGCTAGACGCCCTAGTGAGGTGTGGCTTCAACTCAGATCTTATCTCGCACAGACACGCACTTAAACCTGTGCTCTCCATCGATTACGCTGATCTACGACCCCCAAATTATATGGATATTCACCTTGTACTAGGAAGATAAACATGAAGCCCATATTGATGAGAGGATCCGCGGGGTCTCCGGGTGCCGCAAGCAGCTTAACTTCCGCCCTCTACCAGTGCGTCGGTACCATTCTCATCGCAAACGCATATCTCTGTTGAACGCCAGCACCCCCGATTTTGGCAGCGCATCTGTTGACGTACACGAGCCCACAGTTGAATAACCCTCACCAAATGCTTACCGTGCCTAGATTGCCCGAGGACCGCATGCCCTGGCGGAATGAACCCGGAGATGGTCACTTTGACAGCGGCTCCAGGCTACCCTCCGGATCCGCGTCACCCTCGATGCTCGGGCTTCTCGAATGCAACTCGTGTGGGAGAGAAGTGTGTGTGCCTATCGTACATTCCAGCGTCCCATATCGATACAGCTACATGCGTGCGTAATACAAAAAATATGTGTGCCAGCCCTGAGTGTCCCCAACAGACTTGCGAAAACAAAGCAACAGCAACGAAGGCTTTAGCCCACCAGGCTCAGCCCCCGGACGAACGCGATCGGCAACAGAACGAAGGATACAGAATCACGCAAGAAGCGCACGTTCCGTTCCCGTCGCGCGCATCCTGCGAGCGAAGCTCGGAGCGATCACCAGACCCGGCCTGACTCGCGTTCGAGCGTGGCCCACGCCGCGCGGGTGCAGTTGTCGCACCTCTCGTGGATCAGGCTCAACACCCGCCGGGCCTCGCGTGGTACCTGTCAATCCCGGGCCCGCGTTAGAACGAGCACGCCACCGAACGTGGTGTCGTGTTTGGGCTCACCTTCGAGCAGGTGCAGCCGCGCTGGCCTGCACGGTGCTTGTGGGCGGCACTCATCGCGCAGCTCGGCGAGCCGCAGTCCGTCTTGTTCCCGCTCTCGTACAGCTTCACGTAGTGCTGCGGGAGAAGGAGGAAGCACCGGGCACGGTCAGGCGGGGGAGCTGAGATAGAGCGGCCGAGAGAGGAAAGCAAAGGTAAAGATAGCGTACCTCGCAACCGCGGTGGTAGTTCCCGAAGCTGTGGCGCGAAGAGAAGGTTGATCAGCTTACACGGTCATGCGCCGGGGGAAACTTCGTGGCGTCTGTCCGAAGCGGACAGGCCACCGTACCTACCACTCGATTTCGCACATGGTGATTGAAAGCTTGTGGAAGAGATAGCGGTAGGCGAAGGACACAACACGACCCCGAGGGCGCGGTCTCGAGAAACTTAAGGCAGGGAAAGGGGAGCTCGGCGAACACGAAGGGGGTTTCAGTGGAGGAAGAGATGAGGGGATGTGTTCCGAGGTGTTGGTTTGGGACCGAGGCAGGAAGCTAGGCCGCTTATAAGCACTCCTCCCGCAAGCTGGAAATATTCCAGCAGGCACACACCCGCCTCGCAATATCATACCACGCCATGCCCCCTCCGAATCTCGATCATCTCCACTCACGGAGACGCGGAGCGACCCAGCGAGCCGGGGAGTAGCCTGTCACGGTTCCGCCTCCGCGTCAACGCCTATCTTGGCAGCTCGAGCGCCCGGACCCCGACCTGTCGCACCCCTGCGCCTGCGCACACCCAATGTCATACACATAACTCCTTCGGAATCGGGGGCGGACCACTCGACCACGATCCAGCGTCGTGTGATCGGCATCCCGGTCGGCGTCATGGATGCCTGCCCAATCAGAGCCCCTTCAGGGCTTGATCCAGCAGCTGGCACTATCGACGCAGTCTCCTGCCCAGTCATATAGCCACACTAGGTCAGAACAAGGCCAATGCAGACCCCGAGGTTGAGTGGAGGAGAGGCGCTAAACCGCGATCGCGGGCAGGCTGGCTTCGAATAGCAGCCCGAGTCCCTGACCCTTCAACGGCGAGATCGGGCGTCCTGACAGGTCGAGGGTGTGGCAAGCAAGCGATCCGGGGGGGAAGGATGCCTCGTTGCAGACACGCCGGTGTGCATCGGACCGGATCCGCACAGGCGTCCGCGAGCCGGCGCCGTATTGTGAATGAGTGGGAACTTCATGGTGGACGAGACGTGGCCGCCGGCAAGGTTTGCGAGACCCTCGAAATCCATCTCCGCGAAGAGAGGGGCTGCTGGTCGACGCCGATTACCAGAAGCGCAAGATTGCTGCGAGCGATATCGATGGCACCCCTCCGAGGGCCTGCGCGACGCTGCACCTACCATAGCTGTTGAAATATAGTCAGCGTGTACAATTGCTAATGTGACATCGCAGGGGAGCTCCACGCACAGAAGCTGCTGCGCCGTGCTCCATCCACAGGAAGCACGACCTATGCTGCAAAGAAAAGTTGGGTGAGGACACCCTTGACCTCAAGTATGACGTTACCGTCTACGGAATGGCGAATACCCTGGAACATTACCAGAGTCTCAAACCCACCCTCGTTGCCCCCAGACCGTAGCATCCCCCCATCGATGAGCCACCCCAGCGCGCTCCGAGCAGGACACAAGAAGCTGGGCGAAGCTCCCATGTTCCAGTCCAGAAACTGTGTAGGGCTCATACGTTTTCAGCAACGCGCCCAATCAGCCTGGGATACCACGTCCGTTTCAACCCGTCTCGTCCCGCTTAGGCAGGAGGCACACACCGAGGAGCTCGAGAACTGCAGATAGAATGTCGATCGCACGCCGCGATGTAAGCCCACCTGACAGAGCAGGGTGCGGAGCGTCTTAACGGCCATGGCCAAAGCCAATCGACGCAGCGCCGCGCGCTCGCTCGTACGCGAAGCGCGGAGTTTGCGTTTGGGTTGGACCCACCTCGCATCTAACTCCGGAGAAGCACAGCCAGGTGAGGCCAGCCGCGCGGGGAAGCTTGCCGCCTTCTGTGGCCGTGCGCGTCTCATATCGGGGTTGGGACGGCAGAATTTCCGGTACATCCCCGCCGGCGGCTCGTCTAGAAAGCGGGCGCACACGGCCCTGCGCCGAGCACCGCGCGCGCAACTTTTGGAAGGACTTGCGGTCGAGAAACAAGACAGCGACGCAGAGGGTGCTCCCGGACGTTCCGAGCGCGCAGGTTGTTAACGTGGGCGCGAAGTCGCGAGGAATCACAAGGCCTGCCCACACTTCCCAGTCCATCGAGGTCACCGTCACGCGACATCCCCAAAGCATGGCCGCTCGACACCACACGCCCGCGCGAGCCAGTCGGTGTCGCTGCCGGTGAATGGTTGACGACTGAACCAAGTTCCCATCGCGATGACAGTCTGGGTGCGGGGCGCGCGCGCAAGCAGAGGCGAACGACAATGCCATTGCCCATGCTAGCGCGCGCCGTCCGCCCGGGTTCCAGACGCATCCCAGAACACCGGTCGCGCACGGGACGGCCAAGCCATAGTGAGACGTCACGAGAGAAGGAGGTGGATGACCGGAGGCCCAGACCGGCGATCCGAATGGAGAAGGGGGACAGAAGGGGAGTAGAACACAAAAGAGACCGTCTGTTCCGTGTTGCGAGGTAGCCCGCACATGTCGGCACACGCGTACAAAATACGTGGACGCCTACTGGCTGGGGTAGTCGTAGAAGCCCTTCCCGCTCTTCTTCCCGTACCACTGGGCATCCACCATCCGCTCTAGCAACACGCTCGGCCGGTACTTCGAGTCTCCCGTACCGTTGTAGATCGTTTGCTGGATCGCTAGACACGTGTCCAGCCCAATGCTGTCGAGTTGTCCGAGCCAGGGTACCAAGGTTTATCCAGATCCGCATCGAGCATGGGAAGAACGCCAGGAGCCAAGACGAACGTGCCGCAGCCATCCAAGGTAATCCCCAATCCAAATGGGAGAGGGGACCGACGGGGGCGAGTAGAACGGCCGCACGCAAATCGGACGAGGCGTAAAAATTTCGTAGCCACGCAAACACCGAGGGATGTTTGCGTACGTGTGCGCATAGAGGTGATCGGGAGACCGGTGAGATGAGCCATTTGTGCGAGTGAAAACGATCCGACCAGTATTCGATCAGAAACGTCGCAGTGTGCACAACGAAACAGAGGCGCGGTGAAGTAAAATGAGCGATGATACGTCAATGAAGATCTGACGGGTGACTCACAAGTCCGCTGTAGCGAAGAAACTTTGTGAGCATAGCAAGAATATTAAAACATAGAAAAACATACCTAATTGAAGAGGTCCCATCGGGTGATTCATCCCCAGCTTGAGCGTCTTGTCGATATCTTCCCGGGTAGCAATGCCCTAGGAAAGAGGTCAACAGATTATCGTCGAATATTTAGCTAGACCAATAGAGAGCTACCTTCTCGAGCATCATAATAGCCTACGCAATCGCAGTCAGACCTCGTTAGCATGGCAGCCACGCGAGAAAGCGGGTTCGAGCTCCACGCACCTCGTTGATGAAGGGCATCAGCAACCCGTTTGCCACGAAGCCAGGCACATCCTTCGAGTATGTCACCTCTAGATCCCCAAGCACGTTTGCGTTTGTATTCGCAGCCAACGAGGTGATGAGGGTTAGATATGAGCGGCGTAGTGAGTGGGAGAAGCGCGAAGGAGTCAACGACACGGTACGCACCCTTTCCGCATGCCGTCGCATAGGCCCTCGCACGCTCTAGGGTCTCCTCCGATGTTTGCACCGCAGCAATCAGCTCCACCAGTTTCTGTGAAGCGGTGAAAAGAGGGGTCAGTGGCGCTGCTCTGGTCCCGGCTTCCGTTGACGGAGTTGCGAAGCACCGGAGTGCACGCACCATCACAGGGACAGGGTTGAAGAAGTGCAGGCCAACGACTCTTGACGCACTCTCCTTTCCTTCTGGATCTGCGGCCGTCTTGCCTTCAGGGATGGTCGATGCAGCGATCTTTGTGATGCTGATGGAAGACGTGTTCGTGGCGAGGATGGTTTTGGGAGACAGCTCGGCAGAGAGTGTGCGGAAGATTCCTTGCTTGATTGCCAAGTTTTCGGAGACAGCCTGTGCGCGGTGGTCAGTGGTGCTGAACGCATGCAACACCGCAAACATGGTATTCGCGGACGAAGCAACCCCCGAAGACAGCGGCTATGAAGCACCCCAACACGTTGACTACCATGTGAGTGGGTCCTATCCCGAATTCACAGAAGAGGTCATATTCAACCTTAATTTACTTAGCTGGTCTGGGCATCTCCTAGAGCCGCGCACTGTTTGAGGCCTTTCGACCGCGATCCCGGTGCCACGTCCCAATTGACCTCTCCTCCTAACATCCATTTCAAGCCTCGCCAGACTAGGACTATTCGCACTGATTCCTCGCAGGGTGCTATAGTGAACCCCTTCAAACACCTGGCTATATGCGCGTGCTTCGGCCCGCACACAGGCAAAATCGCGGCTTATGAGAACTTTCTCCGTCGCGACATAAAGTAAGCAGTTAAGCGGGCAGAGCAGGCGCAGCATAAACTCGTGCAGTCTAGGCTGGACGGGGTCGTGCAAGCAGTCAGCGCATCGTGCGGCGACCGCAGGCGAAAGGGCTCACGAGTAGGTGGTGGAAGGAAAGCTCCCCAACGCGCATATAAGGAATTCACTCGATGTTTAAGACACGCCCCCTGCCTTCTCGAGTCATTTCTGATTTCCTGTTCAGAACGTATCCGTGACGTCTGGTTTCGGGACCATAATCCGCCTGGGCCCAGGCGTATCAGAAGGCCAGTATTTCCCTTGGGACCCCAATCATCGGTACGGCGAGCGGCCAGTGAACCTCGGTTTATGGACGATGACGACGACATCATTAGACCTCAGGCCTTCCGTATCCTACCATTGTGGTCCATGCATGACGTCGGGCCGTGAAGTCAGGTTTCCTCGTCTGGGTGCACAATATGGCCGGAGAACACCTTTAGGGATGCATGATAGGGAGGCAAGCAGCCACATAACGTCCAAACGCGTGCATACAAGGCACTAAGTGCTGGAAGCCTCATCCTTGCATGGTGCGCACAGTTAGTTTTCCTCGCCGCGAGCAGGGGACACTACCGGTACGGCGCATATAGCCAGCCGGTACAAGGAGAAAAGCCTCCGCTACCAATACAACCAACCACACATGGGTTCGGGGTTCACAGCAGAGCGCAAAATTGACACGTCGACGCGTCGCGTCGCGATCGCAAACGAAAGAGACGGGCATATGGCCTCCCGCCGTCCATAGCAGATTCACCGGTAATTCCGGGACACAATCCAACCCTTCCCGACATGACTCGAACCAGTTGATCGAGAAAAGCCTTTGGTCCGGGCATTCACAAGTTCGCTTAGGACGGTGAGGCTATCGCCCTGTCCAGTCTTGCGCCCTTCAAATGCGCCTTGGACCAACAGCCACCTGTACACTTGTGCCCGACACGCATATAGAAGAGGGTTCTGTACAGAGTGCTCACCTCAACCACCATGTCCGCATCCCTGAAGCCCTTCAAATCGTCGACCACTGTAATACGATCTCGAGCCTCCTTGGCCGCCTCGGAAGTCAGCTTGCCCTTCGAGACGTCCTTCGAAATAATCTTGTCGAAAAGCGAGAGCCCAGACTTGATCTGGGCCGAAGACCGATCGTGCAGAAGCACGGGGACCTTCGCGTGCACCGCCGATACGAAGGCAATCCCCAGACCTGGCTCGCGAAGTGAGCATATAGCGAGGAACATGCGCCATGCATGACGTACCCATCTGGCCTGCGCCAATTACGCCAGCTCTCCTTATTCCGTGTGCAATGCTCATGGTCATCGTGTCGAACAGCGAGAAAGAGTAGCAGTGTTCGAGGGCTGTCTTTGAGTTGCTTTGAGCTCGAGGAGAGAGGAAAAGGAGGGAATTGGGATCCGTGCCGTTACGTCGTACATGTGATACAAAAAACACGATAGCTCCATGCTTAGCGCAACAGGCGCCTCACACCTTGCCTCGACTCGTCCACCAGCCCGACAGCACTCAACGAATGTCATGCGTAAGTCGACTTGCT